>APFE030525938.1:90110-142336 GCA_000404065.3 Pinus taeda
TAGCATAAGTCTCAACGAAATACATCACCATTGTAACAAAATATAGCATTACAAGCTTAAGAGCTAGCACAAGTCTTGTTCTAAACAGTAAGAAGCTTGAAGAGAAGCCAAGACAGTCACTGCGTTTGGTTATTGTCGACACAAAAAGAGCAAAAATACATATCTCAAAAATACACATTAAGGAGGAGGGTTGGGAGGAAACGCAAGAGGTGCAACAAAGAAAACAACACATTCATGCATATGGTAATTTGTGTGTTCCACTTGAGTCTCCAGGGCGCGACGATGGTCGTTTGTGCTCAGAGTTGACGATGAAGACCTTATACAAAGTATAGAGTCTTATTCTGTATATGCTGGAGGTCATTGATATAAGCAACCAATTCATTCCTGTCATCGTACCTCTGCACCCTCAGTGTATCAATGTTGAGCTGTATATTATTAAGTTGGGCCGTTATGGACTCCAACTTGACCGAAGCTTCTACGTGGCCCTGGGAACAACCTGGGGACAGGGCCATGTCTGCATCAGAGTGGTGGCTTTCAGTTGACTTAGAGTCCGAGCTAGGCTCTCCATGCTCTTGACATTCATCCATACGTGGGCTGACACCCCCCTGTGGGCACATCCTCATGATCGAGGCATATGACCAACACCATCGCCATCAACCGCACTAGCACAAGAAGCGTGTTGCCTGCCCTGAGAAACACACCACGAAATTCTGAATTGACTATATTGAAATAAAACTCCACTTACTGTATCGGAGTCGAAGAGCCCAAATTCCCGAACACCAGCACCGTAACCACAACCTACAAAGAAGTAGGAAGGCACGCCAATGGTCCTGGGGTCCGCAGAGCACAGACCTCCTCAGAGATGGCACCTGAAGCCGCTCTCCCCAGCAAAATGACTCTCCAATGAAGCTTCCTCGAACCAGAGATAGAGTCAGGATAAGGAAAACTTTGTGTCTGCTCTTAACCTACACATTCCAGTCCTAGAACCAAATAATCCTTCACATCGGACGTAGAACTCTTCCCCAGATTCGATGGCCATGCTTGATGCAGGTGCCAATTCTCCTCCTAGCCGCATTTGACGTTCTTGTCTTGTTCTGCTGTCCCAACCCACAGGTTGAGCTAGTACGCAAACAAACCACACCTCTTCCTCTCCCAACACTCTCTCCTCATCGCCCAATGCCTACGAATGACCACCTACATGTCCTTGCGCGGTATTAAACACTGCTTGCGGGGAGCAGGGTACGGGTTCTGACGACCCTTCATTGCATTCGTGTGGCGCGTGGAAGCCCCTTTGGCTCCACGATCCAATGCACCACCAACTGGCTCCCAATATGATCAACCCCGTCAGGGAAAAATTAATTATTATTATTTTTAAAATAAAATATAATATAATTAAATATTCAAATAATTAGAATTATAAAACTTTTTCATAATTTAAATTAATATCTATTTTTATTAGATTTTTAATTCTAGGTGTAATAAATTAATATTTAGTATGAAATGGTTCAACATATAAATTTATTTTTACATATTTTTATTTTATTATGAAATAGAGAAATTGGGAAACTGGACCGAGGGTTTGAGAGCTATCTGGAGATGATCATGACGATTTGGGATGGGCCTTTTACATACTTTGTTTGAACGCTTGTGGTTAACCATGCAGAGCTATCATTACTCTTCTAATTTCCAATACCTATCTCTATTTTTCTGCCATTCTATGCCTCAGGTTCTTAGATACCAATACAACTTTGAGGCTTTCTAACTCAGAGTTACCGCTTGGTAAGATTTGTTTACAAGTGGCTCCTCGTTGGACTTTACTTTTTCTGACTTATTAGTGATATGTCTCCCAATCATGGGGATGATGACCTTCTTGATTATGAGTAGGACATGTTGGACAATCATGTCATATGGGCCTAGTCGCCTCTGTTAGGTCATGAGGTTCACGATGATTATGCTCTTTCCTTAGTTGAGGAGACTAGTTTTGTCACTCCCTGCTACATTGAACCACAAAATCTAGGGTTTCTTACATTCGACAGCAAGGTGTCTTTTGCTCATGATGCACTCCCCCTTTCTAGGGTTTTGGGTTGCAGGGAGTCTCTTTTGGATGTTGAAAGTTTCTAAGGATTTCATCCACCTCCTTGGTGTTCAGGTTTCTTAGCTCAACCCGTGTCACAATTTCAACATTTTGAATCACAGGATTTAGGGTTTGGTCTTCACACTTCTATAGCAAATGCTAGTGTTTTCAAAGGTAGGGGTTTAAGTGAGGGTTTTTTTTTTCCCGCAATTTCCTCATCTTTCTCTCCTCCTCATATTCCCCCGGACCTGCCCTTGATGGGATGTTTCCAGAGGGAATTGGTGTCTCAGGCAGAGGACAAAAGGTATTTCTTTTTTTCTGGTCAAGTAAGAATGGAGCCTTCTATTAACCATACAAGTAAATTGCATATTTTACACATCTTTGCAAGTGCAAAGAACCAAACAAGAACCAACCTGTTGTGGTGATGCCATCAATAGGAAAAACAAAGAGAGGATTGTTAATCTAGGTTGTCATTGATGTCAATATGGTAATATTTTGGACAGTAAACAATGTTGTGAAGCCAAGTAGAGAAGATCCACGAAGCAACAGGAGTATGTCACTATGACAATATTCTAGGACACTAAATGATGATATGAAGCCAAGGAGAAGTAGAGCAGATCCGTGAAGAAACAGGAGCAAGAATCCATAAGGAGAAACCAGAGGAAAGCCAAGACAATGAAGCCATTGGAGAGAATATCAGAATTAATAGGAGCTATCAGAGTAGACTCGAATGCACCATTTAACATGAATAAATGTAATATTGCATCTGCGCTGTATCGTTAGACTCTAAGGGATGGCAAACCACTGATTGCGATAAGGTTGTGGACTCGACGGACTTATTAAAAGCGGTTTAATATAATATCGCATCTGGTAGGGGAAATCGGCCATCGGCGATGGTAAAGTTACGACTTATAAAAGACCTCCAAAAAGTTACGATTGCGATTGAGATAGTGATGTGGCATGTGGGACCTCCCTGTTGGTACAACCTCTCCTATGAAATCCTTCGTAAATAATGAAGTCTATTGTATGAATATTATTAAAGAAAAAAAGAGCCTCTCTGACATTTTTTAATATGCAACACTATTGTAATTCAGCCTCTCTTCTGAATTTACGTGTCTTGTAAGTATTGGAACACTCGAATAGATAGAGGAAGCCATGGACCAGGAAGCCGAAGAATCAAGTGAGCATAGATGGACAAGCGAGTGCAGAGGAAGCTAAAGCGATCGAAGGAGGGAAGCCAAAAGTTTGAGCGAGCGTTGAGGAAGCCGAAGCTGAAGCGAGCAAGGGTGAAACCAAAGATCAGGCATATCAGTATAAGAAAATAGAGAATTGCCTTTATGAGTGGTTGTTGGTGATCTAGAAGAAAGGAAGAAGCGGTAGGTCCAACAAGACAGGAGGAAGCCGAAGTTCCAACAAGACAAGAGGACGCCGAAGGTCCAACAGGACAGGAGGAAGCCGAAGGATGAGCAACTCTGTTGATTGGATTCACCTTTCAAAAGATCAGAGCAGTGCTAGGCTAATCAAGTAGATAACGCAACTTGAAGAACAATTCTGCGAAGGGATAAATAAAGTTTCATCTAACATAGCTTGAAGGGAACAGTAACCAGCACTAGCAATGAAGCATATGTGAATTTGTTTTCTGGGAAGTAAGAGATTGCTAGAACATTGAGAAGCAGTCATTCCTGAAACATTTAAAGTGACAGTGAGAACATAGGCTTGAAATTGAGAGTTGATTCTTGTGCAGAGCTTAGTGCAGTTAATTGTAGACACACGAAAGCTGTGTGGAGACATTATTGGAGATATGATGGCTATTTGATATCATCATGACATAACTTTTTGCAGACTCTATGTGGACAATATGAAGAGTTGTAAAGACTCCTTCATATGAGGACTGGTTATCATTGATGCTATAGCATGGAGACTATAGTGAATCTGTAAACTGACAGAGGGTTGGAGCCCTTGGGGTTGGTGCCTCAGAAGTTGGAAGGATTGGTGTCCTTGGAGTTGGTGCTCCTATATCCAAGGTTGGTGCCTTGACAACGGAGGTTGGAGCCCTTGAGGTTGGTGCCTTAGCATTGAAAGGATTAGGGTCCTGGGAGTTGGTGCTCCTAAGTCCAAGGTTGGTGCCTTGATAAAACCTAGTAGGTGCTCTGAAGGTTGGAGCCTCACAAAAGTCCAAGTTGGTGCTTGGCAACAGATTGGAACCATATATATATATATATATTGTATCTATTTTATTGCTAAGATTATATTAATAAAAGCATTTTTTGTTGTTGTTCATCTTATGTTTTGAATATAAATGTTTTGACTGGAAAAAATAACAATTGGAAAAGAAATACTGATTCACCCCCCCTCTCAATATTTCCAACAATTGGTATCAGAGCCAGTACCTTCATTCAAATCCTAACAGCATGAAGGTTGATCTTTAGAACACAAATGGCGAAGTCAAGGAAGAAAGTCTCCAATCCTCCTAAGGATATGTCTCCCTCTATCACTAAAATAGAAGACAATCAATTTGAGGAGGATCCATGGTTTAATGGGAACTTTAATATATGGGAAGCAAGAATGAGGAATTTCTTAA
This sequence comes from Pinus taeda, assembly GCA_000404065.3. Taxonomy (NCBI): domain Eukaryota; kingdom Viridiplantae; phylum Streptophyta; class Pinopsida; order Pinales; family Pinaceae; genus Pinus; species Pinus taeda. The sequence continues at coordinate 94,766 of APFE030525938.1, forward strand.
AGACTCAAGGCAATGAAATATGGAAAGAAGTGATTGTTGATAGCATGATGGATGGAGAATCCAAGGAGTACAATGCAAAAGCAATAAAGGCAATCTTGAATGGGCTACCTGATTCTATAAAGAACAATTTAGGAAAATGTTCGTCAAAAAAGGGTATATGGGACAAACTTCATGACCTTCACTCAAAAGGAGCACTGATCATGACCATCAATTAAGAAGATGATGGAAATCAAGAAGGAAATCAAGAACCCATCACATAAGCTGAAAATGAGAATGATGATATCAAGGCTAAAGAAGATCTAGAAGATGAAGAGAATGAAAAAGATTTTGTAGATCTCCTCACTCAACTTATGGCTGCCATGGAAGAGATTATCAATTTGAAAAAGGAAAACGAGGAACTTAAGAAGAAAGCACTAGCTGGTGACCAAGACCAAACAAGGAAGAAAGTTGACCTTGTCAAGCTTCAAGTACAAGAAAGGGATGAAGAGCTTGCCAAGCTTAAGAAGGAATTTCATCAAAGCAAAAGAAAGTAGCATGAAGAAGTCATATCCATGACAAATCAATTGGATAAAGCAAAGAAACAGGAAGATACCTTGTCAAGTCAACTTGAACAAAGGCATAAGAGCTTGAACAAACTTGAAGAGATTGGTCAGTACAAGGTATAGGTCTCATCTCTCAAATCTCAACTACAAGAAGCAAGAAAGTTAGCACAAGGAGTTGAGAAGACAATGGAAGCATTAACAATCATAGAAGAACAAGTTGATGAAGCATAAAAGGAGAGAAAAACCATGATATGTCAACTAAAAGCAAAGGATGAAGAAATTTTCAAATTAAAATCTAACATCAAACTTCTCAAGGCTGAAACATGTAAAGCTACAAGGATCAAGGAAGAAATGGAGAGCAGTCTAGCAAAGGAAAATGAAGAAATCTTCAAAATGAAGTCAAATATCATCTCCCTTAAAATAGAAGCAAATGAAGCTGCTCATATCAAGGAGGAAATTGAGAAACAACTTGCTAAGAAGAATAATGATTGTGAAAGATTGGAAGAAGAGATTGTCTTCCTCAGGAAAAAGGTTGAAGGGATGGACAAAACCTTGAAGAGCTCTCAAGCCTTGGATGACATGCTCAACCATCAAAGATGTCCATTTGATAAATCAAGTCTCAGGTATGCAGGTGAGTCCTTAGACAAGAATGATAATGCTTCAAACAAAAGGGATGTGAAGAAGCCAGAAAGAAATGGTGATGCTCCTAGTTCTAGTAAAGGAAATGAGAAAAATCAAGGCAAAAATGGAAGAAATCCTGCTCCAAGAAGAAATGTAGATAATGTCAAGGATGCTAGAAGCAATGGTTATCACCAAAGGATCTCAAGACAGAAAGACTTCAGAAGTACATCAAGGAAAACGCCATCTCCCAGGCACCAAAGTTTATTTATTGGTTACTGTTATTCTTGTACACATGGAAAAAGATTATAAAGCACATCATAAAGATAGATGTTATGGTCCCCAACCATATCATAAAGATAGATATTATGGTCCCCAACAATCTCCAAGGAACAATTTTGCAGGAAGAAATCCTGAATTCTTATTCATGAACAATGTAGAATGTTTCAAGTGTCATAAAATTGGTCATATGGCACGTGATTGTAACTTAACTTGGGCTCTTACACAAGCTAGAACCATGCAAAAGAAGAAAGTTACACGAGTATGGAGAAGGAAGCAAATACAATCTGAAAATCCCTTGAACTCTCCAACCAACAACACACGTTGTTGACCTGATCTTCGACAATCTGAGCATTTGACAAGAAGATTCTGCCAAAAGAGATGATGCATACAGTTAGGGGGAGCCTGTGATTCTTGATCATTATTGCATAAGCTATTAGTGAAAGGGTCCTTATGAAATCCTTGTTGAGCTATATTAACAATCATTCATTGATAAAGATCATTTCTTAGGAGCACTCCATTGAAGAACTTGATCTCTTAACTATTCTTTGGATTGGTGTTGAAGATGTTTTCCACTTGATCACTAAATAGAAATTGGAACAACAGAGAATTTCATCTAATACTAGAGAAATAGGGCAAATAACCATGTTGCTGTCATTACAAAAGTTTATGCCTCAACTCAGGGATTGAATGTGAGAACAATGAAATTATGGACACAAATAAAGGAAACCTTCAAACAAACGGATACATCTGGGAATGAAGTATGAAGCAAGAGCAGTTGGAAGCATCTAACAAAACTGAAGCATTGTTGAAGCCGTGATAAAGTAGTTCTGAGACATGAAGAGGGGATAATGTGCTAGTTGCAACAATCCTTCTATCTTGAGTAAAAAGAAGAGCACTATGACAGGGGGAGTAATAGAACCATGAAGATCTACTATTCATGAAGAAGAGTAGCAGTTCGATAGGGGGAGTCCTTGTGCACTCCTTTGCCATTGATGTCAAAGGGGGAGAGAAGAAGAATATTGTCATCAATAACGAAGGGGGAGATTCTTAATCTAGGTTGTCATTGATGTCAATATGGCAATATTCTGGACAGTGAACAATGATGTGAAGCCAAGTAGAGCAGATCCATGAATCAACAAGAGTATGTCAATATGGCAATATTATAGGATACTAAATGATGATATGAATCCAAGGAGAAGTAGAGCAGATCTGTGAAGAAATAGGAGCAAGAAGCCATGAGGGGAAACCAGAGGAAAGCCAAGGTAGTCAAGCCATTGGAGAGAATATCGGAAGTCATAGGAACTATTAGACTAGAGCTATCAAAGCAGAGAAAAGGTATTGGAGCGGTATCAGAAGCCATAGGAAATCCAATTTAGTGTAAGAGCGAAAGATTGAGGAGGAGCCATATTGGGAGTATCACATGTAATATATGCCAAAGAAGAACTGCAGAGTATCAGAGGAGTTAACAGAGGAGCCATATTAGACCAGTGAAGAGCAGAAAGTCAAGGGAGCTAAGATGATTAGGTTTTGAGTGAGAAGCGAGAGGTTGAGTGTTAGAGGGGGTTTGAGACAAAAGTCAAATTATTGCTGTAATTGAGCCGAGAGGGCAAGACTCATGCCTGGTATGGACTCTCGTTACTTTGTGTATCCACAGTCAACAGTTAACCGGGTATTTCTTTGTATTCCCACTGAATGGAACGATGGAGATCCAATATTAAGTGAATGAATCGATATATGAATGTCGTGTGTTAAACAGAGTGTGGTAGAAACCGTGGTTTTAACCATCAAAAGCAAGCAAGATTAAGTTAAGGAGGAAATAGAAGGAGAATGGACAAGATCCGTTGGATCTCATAGATCAACGATCATCGCATGGTGGAAGAGCGCGGAAGATAATCAACGAAGAGGTAGTTTCTCAAAACCATAAGTGGTATTTCGGGCGAACAAAATGCCGTAAGCTATATTGAAGGGTAGTCACCCGATTCCATTAACCTTTCGACATGTAGCAGCCAAGGAGAGAGAAAATTTCTTTATCGGGTGGGTATTCTCCGTGCTTGTGTCTCACCCGAAATCGTTTTGGATTGTCAGATCAAGCGGATCCAGATCAACGGTCACAAAGTGTCATGCAAGCTGATTGATCGGGAAAAGGCATCATTCATTGATATGATGGAAGGAGATCAACGGTGCTAAGGAGTGAACTGGTTGGTGATCAGGCTAAGCGACAATCGTTAGATCGAGCGCCAGATCGATGGTCGCGATTTAATTGCTAATCACAGTTATGAAGGGCTGTCACGCCCAAAACCTCCGGTTGTGATAATACATGCGGACTCACGGCTCCATTGTAGGCCGCTTATTGAAATATCGCATCCGCCATATCAAAAGCCTCTTGTAAAGCCTTGCCACATTGAAAGCACCAATTACGATAATAACGTGGACCCAAATGCACCATTTAACATGACTAAATGTAATATCCCATCTGTGCTGTATTCCTAGTCTCTATGGGATGTCAAACTGCCGATTGTGATAAGGCTGTGGACCTGACAGACTTATTAAAAGTAGTTTAATATAATATCGCATCCGGTAGGGGCAATCGGCCACCAACGATGGTATAGGCACGACTTATAAAAGACCTCCAGAAAGTTGCGATTGCGATTGAGATAGTGACATGGCATGTGGGACCTACCTGTTAGTACAACCTCTACTATGAAATCCTCCATAAATAATGAAGTCTATTGTATGAATATTATCAAAGAAAAAAAAAGAGCTTCTCTGATATTTTTTAATATGCAACACTATTGTAATTCGGCCTCTCTTTTGAATTTACGTGTCTTGTGGGTATTGGAACACTCGAATAGACATAGGAAGCCATGGATCGGGAAGCTGAAGAATCAACTGAGCGTAGATGGACAAGCGAGTGCAGAGGAAGCTAAAGCGACCAGTGGAGGGAAGCCAAAAGGTCGAGCGAGCGTTGAGGAAGCCAAAGCTCAAGCGAGCAAGGGGGAAGCTAAAGGTCAGGCGTATCAGTATAAGAAAATAGAGAATTGCCTTTATGAGTGGTTGTTGGTGAACTGGAAGAAAGGAAGAAGTGGTAGGTCCAACAGGACAGGAGGAATTCGAAGGTCCAATAGGATAGGAGGAAGCCGAAGGTCCAGCAGGATAGGAGGAAGTCGAAGGACGAGCAACTTTGTTGATCGGATTCACTATTGAAAATCTCAGACCAGTGTTTGGTTAATCAGGTACATAACGCAACCTGAAGAACAATTCTATGAAGGGATAAATAAATTTTCATCTAACATAGATTGAAGGGAACAATAACTAGCACCAGCATTGAAGCGTATGTGAATTTTTTTAATTTTATTTATTTTTTAAATTTAATTTATTTATTTTTTATTTAATTTAATTTTATTTTTATTTTTATTTTTATTTTTTATTATTTATTATTTATTTATTATTATTTATTTATTTATTATTTATTATTTATTATTTATTATTTATTATTTTATTTATTATTTATTATTTATTATTTTTTATTTTGGGAAGAAATAGATAGCTAGAACAGTGAGAAGCAGTGATGGCTAAAACTGTTATCACCCCAAGAAACTCTCCTAGGTTTTAGCTCGGCGATGCTCGGGAACAATAAAAATTCAACTTATTGTTGCAAATGGATGAATGGAAGGAATGATGCTTCTTCAAGCTAGATAACCACTTCTACTTTGCTTGACTCCAGACATGCGTGAACACCCCCAAACTACAAGGATTTAGACCACCAATTACTCACAGTTTAAGGATTGGATGAATATGGAGAATACTGACCACACCAGCGGATGCACAAGACCTTGTGATGGCCGGCTGCAACCAGTAAAGAGGTCTGCAAATCTAATTCCCTAATGTACAGACAGGATGACAGCTCTCTGTCACTAGGTGAAAAGACACATGAATAACTCATTCACTGATACATGCAAGACTTTAACACAAAGGTAGGATGACAGCTACTCTAATGCTAAACATCAAGAGTTCAGGGATACAACATATCAAGCACAACTTAGAAAAGAAGAAGCATGAAAAGTGAGCAATTAACAGCAAAAGAAGCCTATATTAGCTGAAAATGAAGACGAGACGCTGCAAGTGTCAAAGTAGTTACAGTCTCCAGAAGTTGAACCTTACATCAAAACATCAACCCCGATTACATCTTGTTTCTGGGTATATATAGAGTTTAATTATAAAGGCACTCTGCCATTCTAGGTATGGAGGGGTCATAATTGACCACCAACCACTTTAACTGCTTGATGGAGTCTCTGGTGCATTTGCTTGCTTCAGTGGATAATTCTGATCTTTTTCCTGCGCTCTGCTGTCCTCTCAGGAGGCTGAGGTGTCGTATAGGATGAAATCCCATAACTGTTAAATGTGGTTTTTACTCTAGCTCTGTCCTTTTCCTTCTCGGCCATACTGTCTGTTGAATGCGGTTGTTGAGGAGGAAATGCACTTGGTATTGGTAGACTGGTCACCTTCGTCCTTCGGGAGCATGGAACAGTTAAGAGACGCAGACTGCATAGTAGGTGGACAAGTAGGAGGAAGGAGAAGGGTCGACCGTCTGATCAGGAGGATAGATGGTAGAGATGACTTGGCAGGGGATATCAGAAGAAGCGGGAGCAAAACGAGCGTGGGCCATTGGATGTTGACAGAACTGATCCAACGGTGGTCGGGTGAGGAAGGTGCGCGATGGTTATCGGGCGAGGACAGAGGATTAAGCGGTAAGCGGTCTCGATCACACCGCCTTTGGGAATTAGGCGGTAAAAGTGTAGGGCGTGCGATTCCATTCAATGTGTGACATGTAGCGACGAAGGAAAGAGAAAAAATGCTCTCCATTGTGCGCTAACGTGCCATTACTTTGTGGGCGCAAAATGAGAGAAAGCCGTTCGATCTTGACGGAATTGATCGGATGGCGGGGGAGTGATCGGGCGAGTTGCTTTATTGGGCGCGACGGGAGTCGTCGGATCAGCTTTTTTGGTAGTTTTGGGCCTTTACCTATGGCGATGTGTGATTGCGATCAGATCGCATCGGCAGAAGCCAAGGGGCGCAACCTTTATACACACACGGATGCGACTTGCGATAGCGATTAAACCCGGACCCGATAAAGGAATTAATTGTTTTGAGGACTGATGAAGGGAGAATGTGCGGTGAAAGGGAAGGAGAAAATGACCGTTGTGAGTGTCTTTTGAGCATGACCAAAGACAAAGCTCACTTCCGACCTTTAGAAATCAAAGATATGTAGCAGAGCTAACACTGGCTCTTTCTAGGGATGAGATCCTCCCTGTGAGGTCTCAAGAACTGCAGATCGTTGCCTTTCCTGTAATACCAGATGAGTAAAATTTCCTAGTGTTCCATTGGGCATGGAGTCTAATTAAGCTTACACTAAAACTGATAAAACAACATATTTACAACTTTAAGGTCTAAAGACCTTAAACAACATAATTTCCAAAAATCGGTCATTAACCGAGCCATCAAAATTGTTTCTCCTTCTCTTGGTCAATATGCTTGTCGGCCGGTTCATCAAAGACTTGCAAAATCAGATTTATTTGATCGTCTACCTCAAAAAGTTTAGGACATTTGACCTTATTAGGTAGAGATGGTTTATATTTCACCCCCTCTTTGTATGCTCTTGTCCTTGGATGTTCTTTAGCTATTACTCCCTCTGTACTAGTGAACTTGGGCATGTATTTCTGATACTCTCCAGGAGGCATGGCATTCAAAGGGACATGCAAGACCAAGGGTCCATACCTTGCAACGATGATTCTTTCCATCTTCGTGGGTGCTTGTTGCCTTGCCATGACTGGGGTATATGGAAGGATACTGGCAGTTTGAATGGTAGGAAGCAATGAAATAGTTGCCAGGGACAACAAAATATGATGAACTATATGGGAGGCTTCTTTAGACTGAGATTCAAAGGGGAAATAAATGAACAAGGAGCTTTATGAATCTTTGAAGGTATTTCTTCACTAACAACGTTAGGCTCTATATCTTCAAACTACACATTCTCAGTTATAATATTCTCTTGCAGAGATACATAAGAGTTTGTAGGCTTACCTAATCCTGATGCTCCTTTTTGTGATGTTTTCTTTTGCTTAGCAATCTTCTCAGGGTTGGGCACTGGGTCAGCTGGTGATTTATGAGGATTTCTCTGGGTATGCCTCACAAGCTGAGCCAAAACTGTAATGTGGAGTCGCCACTAGGTTAATCCTCCAGTAGAGTCGCCAAATAGATGATTACAACCAGAAATGTGTCCAGGCTTTGTCTATCATCAAAGCTGGAACTGTGTTGTTTTCCCAGGGAAGCTGAGCTTCAATCTCCTCTGCCCGGAAACAACGCCAATTAATGTTATCACCCAAAGAAACTCTCCTAGGTTGTAGCTCGGAGATGCTCGGGAACACTACAAATTGAACTTATTGTTGCAAATGGATGAATGGAAGGAATGATGCTTATTCAAGCCAGATAACCACTTCTACTTTGCTTGACTCCAAACATGCGTGAACACCCCTAGACTACAAGGCTTTAGACCACCAATTACTCACAGTTTAAGGATTAGGTGAATATGGAGAATACTGACCACACCAGCAGATGCACAAGACCTTGTGATGGCCGGCTACAACCAGTAAAGAGGTCTGCAAATATAATTCCCTAATGTATAGACATGATGACAACTCTCTGTCACTAGGTGAAAAGACACCTGAATAATTCATTCACTGATACATGCAAGACTTTAACACAGAGGTAGGATGACAACTACTCTAATGCTAAACATCAAGAGTTCAGGAATATAGCATATCAAGCACAACTTAGAAAAGAAGAAGCATGAAAAGTGAGCAATTAACAACAAAAGAAGTTTGTATTAGCTGAAAATGAAGACGGGACGTTGCAAGTGTCAAAGTAGTTACAGTCTCTAGAAGTTGAACCTTACATCAAAACATCAATCATCAACCCCGATTACATCTTGTTTCTGGGTATATATAGAGTTTCATTACAAAGGAACTCAACCATTCTAGGTATGGAGGGGTCATAATTGACCACCAACCGCTTTAACTGCTTGATGGAGTCTTTGGTGCATTTGCTTGCTTCAGTGGATAATTCTGATCTTTTTCCTGCGCTCTGCTGTCCTCTTAGGTGGCTGAGGTGTCGTATACGATGAAATCCCATAAATGTTAAATGAGGTTATTTACTCGAGCTCTGTCCTTTCCCTTCTCGGCCATACTGTCTATTGCATGCGGTCGTTGAGGAGGAAATGCACCTGGTACTGGTAGAATGGTCACCTTCATCCTTCGGGAGCATGGAACAGTTAAGAGATGCAGACTGCATAGCAAGTGGACGAGTAGGAGGAAGGAGAAGGGTTGGCCGTCGGATCAAGAGGATAAATGGTAGAGATGACTTGGCGGGGGTTATTGAAAGAAGCGGGAGCGGAACGAGTGTGGACCATTGGATCTTGGTGAAACTGATCTAACGGTGGTCGGGCGAGGAAGGTGCGTGACGATTATCGGGCAAGGACAAAGGATTAAGCGGTAAGCGGTCTCGATTGCATCGCCTTTGGGCATTAGGTGGTAAAAGGGTGAGGGCGTGTGATTCCATTCAGCGCGTGACACGTAGCGACGAAGGAGAGAGAAAAATCGCTCTCCATCACGCGCTAATGTGTCATTGCTTTGTGGGCGCAAACTGAGTGAAGGCCATTCAATCTTGACGGAACTGACCAGACAGTGGGGGAGTGATCGAGCGAGTCACTTTATCGGGTGCGACAGGAGTCGTTGGATTGGCTTTTTTGGTAGTTTTGGGCCTTTATGTATGGCGATGTGCGATTGCGATCAGATTGCATTGCAATATCGCATTGGCGGAAGTCGAGGGGCACAACCTTTATACACACACGGATGCGACTTGCGATAACAATTAAACTCGGACCCGATAAAGGAATTAATCATTTTTAAGACTGATGAAGGGAGAATGCGCGGTGCAAGGGAAGGAGAAAATGACTGTTGTGAGTCTCTTTTGAGCATGACCAAGGACCAGGCTCACTTTCGACCTTTATAAATCAAAGATATGTTGTAGGGCTAATAGAAACATTTAAAGTGATAGTGAGAACAGAGGCCTGAAATTGAGAGTTGATTCCTATGCAGAGCTTAGTGCAGCTAATTGTAGACACACTAAAGTTGTGTGGAGACATTATTGGAGATCATGATGGCTATTTGATATCATCATGAGATAACTTTTTGCAGACTCTGTGTGGACAATATGAAGAGTTGTAAAGACTCCTTCATATGAAGACTGGTTGCCATTGATGCTGTAGCATGGAGACTACAATGAAGCTGTAAACTAGCAGAGGGTTGGAACCCTTGGGGTTGGTGCCTTAGAAGTTGGATGGATTGGTGTCCTTGGAGTTGGTGCTCCTATATCCAAGGTTGTTGCCTTGACATCAGAGGGTTGGAGCCCTTGAGGTTGGTGCCTCAGAATTGAAAGGATTGGTGTCTTGGGAGTTGGTGCTCCTAAGTCCAAGGTTGGTGCCTTGACAAAACAAAGTTGGTGCTCTGAAGGTTGGATCCTCACAAAAGTCCAAGTTGGTGCTTGGAAACATATTGGAAACATATATATATTGTATCTATTTATTGCAAAGATTATATTAATAAAATAATTTATTCTTGTTTTTCATCTTGTGTTCTAAATATAAATGTTTTGATTGGAAAAAATAACAATTGGAAAAGAAACACTGATTCACCCCCCCTCAGTATTTCCAACAAGGATCAAACCAATCCTCACGGATTTCCAAAAACTTGTAAACAGGAAGGAGTGCTAAACTCCCAAGGACTCTCTATCATACTTACAACTTTTAGAGCTTCTGCTAAGCAAAAAAACCCCTCCAAAAGTCGTAGAGTTCCGCTAATCTTCCACTAATCTGGATCCGATGGTAACACAAACCACAAATTAAAAAATTTGAAATCCGCCCCTCAAATGAAATGACGACAGTTCTTCACTGTTGATCTATCCAAGATCCAACGGTCACAACACTTTCAGACTCTGAAACATGCTCCTTGTTGGTCAACCGTCAATCTCGCTCCACCATATCTAACGACTCACACATATTTCGACCGGTTAACTTGCGCACTTCAAATCCGCCCGAGAAGCAGTTTCCTTCTCTTGACTCGCTGAAACGTGTCACCGAGTGAGTGGAATCAGAGCCAAATGGGAAATGCCACTTACGGCTTTTTCATTGCCCGAAATCCACTAGTGGGTTTCCCAACCTGGTTCTACTGCTCCAGACACGACGGTAACTCAAACCAAATTTTATAAAAGTTTGAAATCCGCACTTCAAAAGAATTGTCAACACTTATACACCGTTGATCTAATCACGATCCAATTGTCACCACCCTTCCCGACTTCAAAACAAGCTCCTCTTCTGTCAACCGTCGATCTCGCTCCACCAGATCTAACGACTCACACCTATTTCGGCCGGTTAACTTGCGCTCTCCAAATCTGCCCGAAAAGTGGTTTCCCTCTCTCATCACGATGTTACGTGTCACTATGTGTATGGAATCGAAGCCAACATAGAATTACTGTTTACAACCTTTCCTCCACCCGAAATCCACTTGTGGGTTTCAACAACCCACTCCTTCTAGTTAACTGTCCGGTAACTCCCTCGCCCTAACACCATAGATCTGATTCCACCTAGATCTATCGGTCCAAAATCAATCTCCACGCCACTGCATCTTTGGTCTTCCTCTGTTGATCTCGACCATCCGCTCAAATCCGTTGGAATGTTGATGCCAATACAATTTTCGGACTGCTGCCAATCAATAGGCAAATAGTTTGTGCATCCATGTACTGCCGCCTATCTCATGAGCCTCATCGATCCAACCTGTCGAACCAACAATCCCTATCTTTGGCAGCCCGACAGAGGCAATCCTCTAATAATTTGCCTGGGGGTATCAACTCCTAAACGTGTCGAGTATCCCTTTCCTTACTAATCACTCCTTCATTCGCAAGATGATCAGCTAACATATTAGCTTTTCTTTTCACATGGACAAAGTGTACAATTTTTAAGGTTTGCAGGTGGGTATAAATACGGAGAAAGACCTGTGATAGCCTCCAATGTTTCGACACTTTATCCGGTGCCGTACCATTGCATATTTTCTTTCCCGCTCTAATAATCAATTCTGAATCTGCTTCAATGATGACATTGTGTATATTTGAGTGCACCAAGATTTCCAGGCATTGCTCTAAGGCCATGAGTTCCGCCATGTTATTAGTGGCCTTCCCCAAGTGGCGATGAAAGATCTCCTTTATTTGTCCCTGTTCATCTCTTATGACACCCCCAAAACCAACTAACCCTGGGTTGCCCTTAGATGCTCCATCTATATTGAATTTTAGGAAACCATGTGGAGGAGGCTTCCAGATATTTATATCTGCATTTATTTGGCTCACACCCTTAATTACGCCCTGTGGGCCTATAGATTGGAGACCCAAATATAGTAGTATACATGCATCTTGGGGTAGAGGAGGGTCCTTGGGAAGCTTCCACAACAAGCTTCTGAATGTGTCTTTGAGCTGCCTTACAATTTGATCAATTATGTCCTGGGGCTTGCTTGCTTTGTTCTTGAAGATCCCACTACTACATTCTTTCCAAACAACCAAGATAACAAAGCCTAGAACCAGAGTCCAGGCTTTATTGATGATTTCATTCCCTGAGAAGTTTTTCCTCGAATTCTTCAAAGTGTTGGAGATATTGAGTCTATCCCTATTAGTGTGCCTGAGATTGAAGCCACCCATTCCCACACGGTAGAGGTAAAAGGACATAGGTTGAGAAGGTGATCCATCGTCTCCTCTTGTAAGCCACATAGGTAACATTTGGATGGGCTAGTGAAGCCTTTTTTCAGGAGATTCTCCCAAATTAAAATTTTCCTTTGATGAACTAGCCAAATGAATAACTTTATTTTCATCCAATGGGGGCTCTAGCAAAGATTCTTCCATACTTGGTTAGGGTTTTGGTAGTTAAACCCTATTATTACTTGTTTAGCTTCTTTGAGGTTGAAGTTTCCTTCGGGGTTCCTTCCCCATCTTAGTTGGTCAGTCAAGGAGGATACCAAAATCCTCCTATGTTCTAGCTCCTGAGCAAGAGAGTCTGCCTGGGCCTTCAGAGGGCTCTCTTCATTGTGGCCTAGATCCTTCCAAATTATCCATTTTCCATTGTTCCTTACCTAGTCCCAAAAGTCATTTACCATGATTAGACATTTGTTATTGGTATCATGCTTGAGAGCTGCTAATTCATCCTTGTACACATTGGGTTCTTGTTGCCAGTTATCCTCCCAAAACTGAGCCAGGTTCCCATCTCGGATCTCCCAGAAACTATGCTACTGAACAATACCTTTATTTTCCCAGGCAAGGTTCCAAATGTGGGAGCCCTTAATATGCCCTAACATTCGAATATGATCCTTCTCCTGCCAATTCTTGGCATATTTTTGTGTCCAATCTTGGCCCAGGGGGTTGCCGATTCCTTGATCCACCTCCACCAGAGTTTAGCTCTCGAGACTCTATTGAGGGTTTTAGGGTCATGAAGCCCCAAACCACCATGGCTCTTGGGTTTGCAGATCTTGTCCTCGGCCACTAGGGCCCATTTCTTTTTCTCTTCTCCTTTGCCCCATATAAAATCCCTTTATATGTTACTGATCTATTACAAAACTCCTTTAGGAGCAGGAAGAGCTGAGAACATGAAAATGGGAATTGCTTGCAAGACAACCTATGTGACCACAAGGCACCCCACCAATTTTAAGGACCTGCATGTCCATTTTCTGATCTTGTCGTGAAGTTTATTTATTGTTGGCTCCAATACTCCCTTGCTTAGAGGCTTATCTGTGAGAGGTATGCCCAGGTACTTGGAAGGTAACAAATCCCTTTGAAACCCAAGAATCTTGGTGATGTTTCTCTGAATAGCAATGTCAATGTTAAAGAAAACAACTTTTGATTTGTTGAGACTTACCTTTGTGCTAGATGCCATCACAAAGTCATTTAAGATTTGTTTGATTGCTCTAGCTTCCCTGACTGTGGGTATGCCTCTGCATCCAAGGTGAGTTTGATACCATGGATTCTTCCTTCAACATTTGCCATTTTAATCGCTCTGCCTAGCCCTTCCATCATGAGAACAAAGAGGAAGGGTGAGAGTGGATCCCCTTGTCTGAGACCTCTGGAGGGTGTGAAAGTTCTTGAAGGAGTGCCATTGAGCAGGACGGAGAAACTGGTCATGGTGACTAGTGCCATAACCCATCTTATCTAGTTTTGATCGAAGCCATATGCTCTAAGAACTGCCCTTATATAAGACCAACTTAGCTTGTCGTAGGCTTTCGCTAGGTCTAGCTAAATGATCATACCAGCTTGTTTGTTGCTTTTGAGAGAGTGTACCACCTCGTGAGCTTGGATGATGTTATTGAGGATTTGTCTTCCTTACACATAGTCCGTTTGCTCCTCTGAGATGAGAGATGGTAAGAGAGGTTTGAGTCTATTGGTGATCACCTTGGAAATAATTTTTTACACCACATTACATAAAGCTATGGGTCTGAAGCCATCCGAAGTCATTGCTTTTTCCTGTTTTGGGATTAAAGCTATGAAGGAAGAATTAAGAGCCTTCAGAACCTTTTTGGATCTTCTTGAGTCTTCCACCACCTCAAGGAAGTCCTGTTTGACTATTTTCCAGCAAGATTTGAAGAAGTCTACTTTGAATCCATCCGGGCCTAGAGTTTTTCCATTTTGCATTTCATTAATCACTTCACTGACCTCCTCTTCTGACACTGGCCTATTAAGATTGTGGTTGTCCTCTCTGGTAACCAGCTGAGGGATGTACTGAGTGAAATTGTTGATGAACCTGGATCTCTCCACCAGAGGCTCCTCTGCCATATTGAGGAAGTGTTGAACAAGGACAGATTCCATATCTTTGTGAGAGACGAGTTCTATCCCTTGCGAATCTTTGAGCTTTGTGATTCTGTTGTGTGCCCTGTGATCCAAGGTAGATTTATGAAAGAACTTCATGTTTCTTTCTCCCTCTCTAATACACTGTACCCTCGATTTCTGTCTCTAGAAAATTTCCTCTTGCCTGCACCGATCTTCCCATTCTTCCTGCAGCGAGTCAGCGAACTTTTTCTGCTCCTCGGTAAAGCCATCTGTGATGCTAATTTGATTTATCTCCTGGAGTTTCTGCTTAGCTTTTCTTTTGGCTTTGAATATATTGCCAAATTCCTAAGGACAAAAGGTCTTTCAATAATCGTCTCGCGTTGTGTTGCATGTAGGCAGGGAAGACATATTTGCACCAGATGGAGGTCTGTCCAACATGGAGAAAAGTATAGGCCAGGGTAAAAGGAAGAAGGAGCATTTCATAAAAAAATTTGAGGACGTGATGATATCTTCCCTGGGTGAAAATGTGGCTATTCAACAGTTTGAGGCCTTATGTCGGATGTCATTGTTTGGTAGGATTTGCAAAAGAAAAATTTGTAGGACTTTCCTTCTTAAATAGGTGAAGTCTACAATGTGCCCTCTTTTGAAAACCCTGTGTTTGTTAGGGCTCTCACAAAAGTATGGGTGCATCTTATCTTTTAGGATAAAGAGGATGAAAAACAAGTCGCAGGTAGAGTGCTGAAAATTAACTCTTAAGATGTAGTTTACAAACCCTGGTCCCCCCTCTTTGATGAAAGACATGACCAGATGGATATTGTGAGTAGATGGACATGGTTCCTCTTTGGGCTTAATTTTGGGAATTACCTTAATTTTGGGCATTACCTTCATTAAGGTTGAGGAAAGTTTGATGCGAAGAGGAGCACAAAGCGTAGGGTAGAGATCTTAAAACAATAGGTGTGCTACCAATGGGAAGAGGGTGGATACAAGAAACATAGGGTTTGGATAATGTAGGAGGCTACAAGCAAGATTATGAAGGATTGAATATTGTAGGCAAGGAGCATTTTAAGGAAGGTTCAGGCCCTGCAATAAGAGTGGTCGGAATGAAGAGGGTGAGGTCAGAGCGAAAGGTGAGCTAGGTAACACTGGTAGCATAAGGGAATATGCGGTGAAATATCAAGGTCAAGAAGCTCGAGGAGGAGATGTAGGGATAGCTTGAGGTATGGAAGATCGAGGAGTGAAGCCAATCGTCGAAGCCCCTAGGGTAGGAGGATCTAGTCGACGAAAGGTAATTGTTAGCTAATATATTGGAGGGGGATGATGAAAGTGAGGAAGAGGCTTCATAAGAAGCAACGTTGGGCTCAACTGCACGAGTTGAGGCTGCTGAGGATTTGATAGAGAATGGAAAGAGGGTTTGAGAGAAGAATGTTGTGGGATCAAATCAAGGTAGTTGGGTTCGATGGCATTTATAGAATGTTTGGATCAAACCAAGGTAATTGGGTGCAATGATATTTATAGAATGTTGGGCCAAGTTTGAAAATAAAGAATTCACAATTAGAGATTTATTTTTTCAAGTTTTTCAACAAGTCTGGCATAATATCAAAGTTATGGAGCGAGAGCTTGGGAAAGTAGAGGAAGAGCCTAACCTCACTCTTGCAAGGATGATCGGTGCTCTGGAATTTGTCATCTCTTTGATTTACAAGCATGTAGAAATTATTTTGGCCAAATCTCGGACTCAAAATGAACTATACTAGAAGTCAAGATGGACCGTCTTCAGTTGGAAAATGAAATGTTGGAATTTTGGGTAAAGAATTTGACTCAGGTCAAGGTTGGTAATGTTGACGTGGTTCGTGTTGGAGCAGAAGTGGATAATATGGAGCAGTCGATGAACTCTAAACAATAGGGGGTGAGTAGCCTTGATCTTACCGACGAACAAGAAGATTCTACTTAGCTCGTGTCGGAAGAATTTGAAGTTCAGGTGGCTTCTACTATGGAGAATATGTAGTATTTCATACAATTAATAGTTTTTTGTAAGCAAATATGTGGTGCCTTCAGGTGTTTTTTGGACAGTATATGGAGAAAACTAGATTAGATTAGTAGTATGTAGCTCAGGGACCTGTTACATAGTAATTTGTCACTGTCTCCTTGTCAGTCTCCTTACTGTGTCATGAAATCAAATCCATCATGCTCATGCTCTCTGAAATGGCCAAAAAACCCTCTTTGCCTAAGTTTATTGGATCATCGCGACTGTTATTAAAATAACCGCGCTGACTGGCGGATGATAGTGCAATTGGTGCGCTTCCAGCGCGGAAGCACACGGGTTTCCTGCGCTGACCGAATTTCATAGCCAGCGCACCCTCCCCTTGTATTAAATCGCGCTGACCAGACCTCTTCTGTTATTGAGATGCGATGCCAGCGCGCCAGTCCAGTTATGCACCCGCGCTGATCCTGTTTGGGCGAGTTTGTTCTAACAACTAGCCTTCCAGATGACTCCAGACCTGGTTGTTGGCTTTGTAAAGGTCGCCCTCCCTTCTATAGCATGTCTGTTCGCCTTAAGAGCCACCTTTCTTGGAGATAAGCTCATCCTTTCACTATTAATGGAGACTCCTTCTCCTATATAAGCCTCCACCATTGCCATGAGCAGCTAGTTTTTGACATATAGACTTTGACATAGAGGAATTCATAGTGCTTTAGTGCTGCTCTTAATAGGCATTTGGTGTGTTGAGTGTGGATTGCTAGAGAGCTTAAGGAAGGTTATGAAGTTTGTTGCCTTGTGTGAGAGAGAGAGTTGTTTGTCTTGGGAGATCTACCTCCAAGGGTGAATGCTTATGAGACTTGTTGGCTGGACCCTCTTGAGAAGGACTCAACGTCAGAACATTGGTTGTACCTTTCTCAGTTTTTGATTAATAAAGGATAGATGACTACTTTTATGGTTCCATTTTCATTTGTCTTATAATGGTTAATGTGAATTACATCCTTTCTGACTGATGTATAGTTGCTTTTACTAGATTTCATGCTTGTGTTTGTTCTCTCTTTGCATGTGCAGGTGTCCATCCGCGAGGATAGTGGAAGATCGTGACCGACCAGAGCGAAGGAGTGAGAGCGGCATCTCTTCATCAAACGAATAGCGTTGGAATCCAAGTAGGTGCTCATTACCCACTTGTTAATTGCAACTAGGAACTTGCAGAGTAGCATTGATTGATTGTTGCTAGACCCGTTTTGGGCTAGTAGGGATCGCCTCTATCCCTAGAGGGGATTTACCTCTCCAACATTTTGGCGACTCCGCTGGGGATTGTTGCTTGTGTCTTTTGTTGTTCATCCTTGTTTTGAGTTTGATTGTCACTCTCTTGTCAAAGATTGGGGATTAATTCTCTGTTTTTGGTTTCCTGGTTCACTCTGGGAAATGCTTTAATTGTTTTAAAAGGCTGTTGCCTTGGTTTGGGAGTTTTTGGTTCGATTTTGCCTGATTTTTAGCCTCAGCACGGTTTATATCAGAACAGTCGCGCTGACATCGCACATCTGTTTCTTTGCTTTCCATGTCATCGCGCTTGTACATTTAACAGTCACGCTGACCTTGCTTTATCCGTGTCCTTCCGCGCTGACAGCGCAAAGTTGCTACGCGCGTTGTCTTGTCATCGCTTTGTTGCTGAGGGTCACCCGCGCTGATCCTGTAGAATTCATTTTTGTCCAAATTTGCTTCCTGAACCTCTTGGTTTCAGTATCCCCTGCGCTTTCCACTTGGTTTTTGACTTGTTTTATTTTGTCTGAACCGTGACATACCTGCTTGCGAAATCTTGTTCCGCAAGGGTTCGTTTATTACTTGTTTTTCTGTTTTGCAAAGCCTTCCTTTTCGCTTTCACTGCTTGGTTTGCATTTTGCCTTAACTTTTACAGTTGCTGGAGTGTGTTGAATCGTCGTTTGTCTGGTTTTGAACTCTTATCCTCCGGGTGTTTGCTTTTCTCCATTGATTTCGCACTCAAGCCCTAGGGCATCTAGTGGCCGTGTGTGTGTCAAGCCTTTCGTTTGGGATCTTGTGTTCTTGTTTGACCAACCAACTTCAAATTTGTTTTTCACATTTGCTTGGTGGTTGTTGGAAGTGTTTTGGTTGTGTTCCAAGCGATTTGCCTTCCTCTTTTGAATTCCTTTTTGTCTTGTTGAGCTTAGATCACATAGCTCATAAGCCTTTGTTTTCCTTTGATTTGGGAAACTGGTTTTTAGTGTCTTGGGAACTTTCTTGTGTTTGCATTGAGTAATTTCATTTCTTTGCTTGATGTAGTTGTCTCTCAAAATCATTTTAAACACTTTTGTGCCATTGAAAAGAAAAACAAACTAGCATCTTTTGCATTTAATAGTTAAAAGGAAAAGGGCATTTCGTTGATTTGTGTTTTCAAAAGAAAAGTTTCATTTCCTTGCTGTTAGTTGCATTAGGTTGTTTGATTGCTTGAGTTCGTTTTGTTTAATTGAAAAATTCCTAACCTTCTCATAGTTAGAATTCATCGAACGAAATGATGTTCCTTGGCATGTAGTTTGCATATAAGTATTTTTCAGAGATCATACGGTAGGACCTGACATCAAAACTTAATTCAAGAGCAACCGTAAAATAAACCAAATTTATCTAAAAACGCATTGGAACTTAACACAAATATCTAGAGGTCTAGGCTAGAGATGTGCTCCGGCGTCGTTAAACCTAGTCACTCTTGTTTTCGCATTAAGGTTGGGTGATTCCTCCTGGTGTGATTCAATTTTGGTCTAGCACGGATTTGGGCTCCCACGTACGGTCGCGTATATATGGGGAGACTCCACTAGGTTTGCATCCTTTATCCATAGGAAGCCGAGTTTGCCGCCTTGTGAACCGTAATGCACCGAACACAGCATTCGAGAAGATTGACTGTAGTACGGAAAGTCCTTGGTTCTCATACGATTGCCAAGGTGTATAAGCAGTTTTACGGGTTGCTTGGTAAAACTTTTGCTTAGAATCTCCAGAGTAGTCACTTTTGATCCTTTTTGGACTCCCTAAAAGAAAAGGTGTAAGTGAGCGTCTTGTCACTTCGTGCTCATTAAACATTCGAAGGAGATAGAGTCATCTTTTCGTCCTTTTCTCGACTCTCGAAACATGAAAAGGTCAAGTTCAGTTCCTGTGTCTTAAAAATTCATTTGGCCACGATAACTTTACCTGGTTAGATCTTGTGTGCATTTAGTTTTGAGTAGGTCTTTATCGTTAGCTTGCTTAGGGTCTTTGTTTGGTCATCCTGGCGGATCCATCAGCTCCGTCTTCAATCCCAAGTGACGAAGGGTCTCCATCTTCTGTTGCCCCTGAAACTCCGGTCTGTGACACTCTTCCCATTGTTCCGAGCATCCAACCATTGAATTCTCGAGCTCCAGAAGACGATTTCTACGAGTTCTTTTACAACCCTATTTGGGAGCCCTCTGACGAGGATTTTCCTACCACTATTGTCGGTGCCCCATCTCCGATGGCTTCTTCCGATATGGGCGACACTTCTACTGTGTCGAGTGGCCCGTCCGTCATGTCGAGTATAGATACTCCCATCCCGACGACGTCCCCCATCATCTCTACGTCCTACACCGTTACGTCTTTGGGTGTCACGGTGCCGGCGCGCTACAGATCTTTGAGGGATGCTATGAACTCGGCAGATTCCTCTTCTGTTTGGGATCAAAACATCGTCCCTACCACAGGACTGTTTGTTTCCCAAGTCCATCACACTGCTGTTACAGCAGTCCCATCCAACCTGACCGTTTGTGTCGCGGCGTCAACTCCAGTTGTTAGTATCGTCACAGTGTCATCAGCTGTCACCACAGGCCGATCTCGAGGTCCAACGCAAAGTGGTCAACCGTCACCTGCTTCTAGAGCTGTGCACCCCGCAAGTGGTGCTCCTCCTTCTTCTGATCATATGACGGCAGAGGAGGCATATTTTCAGTACTTGCATAATGTCCACAACCCAGATGAGCAAGGCCCGTATTATGATCCTGAGAATCATTACTTGTTTACCTCCTTGCCTGAAATACCTTATGATGAGATTTCCGTTCCATTGAACGTGGCTTGGGGTACCACCGGCTATGGTGGCGGCCAGTACCATCCGGGACAGGGACAGCAAGGACCACCCTACCAGGGTCAACAGCCCTACTCGCAGCTTAATCATGGGCAGTAGTATGCTGGTCAAAATTACCCAGGTCAATAGGGAGGCCCACAAGGACAACCCAATCAGGGACAACCTTTGGTCTCTAGTGGTCCGACTTTTACATATCTTGGGCAAGCTTCTGGAAACCCGGGACAACCCAACGCCCAACAAGGTCAACCAGGTACCCAGCAAGGCTATCCTTCGGGGCAACCTTATGGGAACCAGGGACAACCTTATGGGCAGCAAGGTCAACCTGTAAACCAGCAAGGTAACCCTTCTGGACAAGGGGGCCAGCCTTACGTGCAGCAAGGCCGGCCTACCACTCAGCAACCCTATGGTCAACAAGGACAATCCTCGGTTGCGCAAGGGCAACCCCTCACTCAGCAAGCTCGACCTTCTGGGCGAACGGGGCCGTCTCAGATCCGACCAGGACAACCTTCTGGCCAGACGGCTCAGCATGCAGGCGTGTACCAATCCCGAACTCCTCTTTCAGGTGGGTATCAATCCCATCATCCGTATTCAGGTGGGTATCAATCCCAACCTCCATATTCAGGTGGGTACCAATCCCAACCTCCTTACTCAGGTGGGTACCAATCCCAGCCTCCGTACTCTGGCGGGTATCAATCCCAGCCTCCATATTTGGGCGGGTATCAATCCCAGCCTCCTTATTCTGGTGGGTATCAACCCCAGCCTCCTTATTCAGGTGGGTATCAGGCGCAGCCTCCTTATTCGGGTGGGTATCAATCCCAACCCCAACATTCAGGTGGGTATCAATCCAAATCTGGTTATCAAATGCCGCCTGGTTCTCAGGCTCAGTACGGATACCAGCAACCCCAGGGGCATAATCAATATACCCCGTACCAAAATTACCAACAGCCGCAGGGTAATCCCTATCAAAATTATCAACAACCTGCTGGCCATTATGGTAACCAATAGGGTGCTGGGGGGCAGAATCAGCAACCCGGTTCTGGAAATAACCCCTACGGTCAAAATCCTTCTGGACAAGGCCCATTCGGGCCTGGCCCATCGGGACAAGGGCAATGGGGGCAACTAGGAACTGGATGGAATTCTGGTTCTACTTCATATCCGGGACAAATGTCTTTTAATCCGCAGCTACCATTTTTAGCGATGTTGGAACTGCCCGATGTGTCAAAGTTGACGAATGATCCCATTCTGCACAACCCACAGTGGCCGCCAGTTCCAACCAAAATACCAAGTGACTGTCCCAAATTCGATGGGAAGGCCGGAGAAGATCCTCAGGCTCATGTGATGACGTATCACTTGTGGTGTTCGTCAAATTCATGGCTCGACGATTCGATTTGGCTTCGCCTCTTTCAGAGGACCCTCATTGGTTCAACAGCTAAATGGTACATTGAGTTAACTCGAGCATCATTCCAAGATTTTAATTCGCTGGCTATGGAATTTTTGACTCATTTTCAGTTACCCATTCGGTATGAGACAGGGACTCACCTCCTTACGTCTCTTAAGCAGGATACTGCTACACATATCTCCGATCATATTCATGAATGGAGAAGGCGTCGCAGGTTGATCAAGTTCTGGATACTTTATCAACTCCTCACCAACTGGTTTACAACTTTCTTTGTCCCCAAGATTGCGCGGGACATTGCCATGGGAGCCTGTGTAACTGAAGAGCAAGCGATCGCACGCACTCAGTACCTAGACTTAGTTTATTCTCAGTCTGGTACTTTGTATGAGTACTTGCCGGACGCCCCCAGGCCTGGTACATCCAAGGCTCCGCCCAAGCCATCTGTGGATGGAGTCATTGGCTCTGTAAACCAGGCCTCTAAAAAATCATCGAATCCTGGGAAGCAAAAGTCTAGTGCATCCAACGAAAACACTTCCCAAGGTGTGCTAAATTCTGGTAACACTTCCGAGGTCAATGCCATTCAGTCCACAACAACAGGAAAGACCTCGAAAGGCAAGAAAAAGGAAAAGGGGAAAGGGAAGAATAAATACGAGCAACCCAAGCAGGAATCCTCTAAACCTCCTGCCGAGGAAGGAGCTAAACGCAAACCTAAGTATCCTTGCCTCATTTGTGAGGAAGATCACTACACTAAGGACTGCTCTAGGCGGTCCGAAGTTAGTCGTTTATTGAAAGGTGCTCCTGGGGTCCCTGCGGTCCTGAAAGAACCCTTTCCCTCTCAGCAAACCCAGATGGTGGCTGACCCCTCTTCTTCTCCCTTCGGTTCCCAGGTCTTCATGGCTAGAACTATTCCTATTCATGTAACAACTCAAGCTAAGGAGTATCCGTCGCCCACTGGGAAGGAGCCAGAGGTTCCCTCGAGTGCTCCTCCGTCCAGCTCTGGTCCTCTCCATATCGAGAGACCGAGTGTTGAGACGACAATCCGACCCCCTCCCAAAGGGGTACTCAGGAGGTCTTCTTATAACTCGAATGCTCGTGCTGCCCAGCACTATAGCATCGTGGAGGACTTAGCGCAGGCTCCGTCTACTATGTCTGCCTTAGAGGTCCTTCAGAGCTGCCCCCCCCCAGAGGAAGTCCTTGCTATCGGCCATCGGTGGCATCGACCCAGCGGACTCGGATTTAATCACCTTCGACCTCGAGAGCCATGTTCCTCGACTGCCTCATCAGATAGCTTTCCTCATTCACGTAATCATCAATTCTAAAACGATCCATCGTACAGTCATTGATGAGGGTGCCTCAACCTGCATTATGTCTATTGCATGTTGGAAAGCCATCGAGTCTCCGACGTTGAGTCAGTCCCCAACCACCTTGGAAGCATTCGGCGGGAGAGAATCTCGACCGTATGGTATCCTTCAACGGCTACCGATTACCTTAGAAGGGAAGATTGTAGAAATATAAGTCGAGGTTGTGGACGCAAATCTCGCATATAACCTCCTTCTGGGGCGGAGCTGGACATACGCTATGCGTGCTGTGGCTTCATCCCTCTTCCGTGTCATTCGTTTCCCCCATCAAGGGAAAATTGTCACGGTCGATCAGCTTTCGTTCTTCGCTTCCTCTTCTGAGGAAAACGTACCATTCGTTGAGCATACCTCTGTTCCGTATGAAAATGTGGGAGCCGGGCTCTTCAAAGAACCCGCCCTTATGGGTGTCTTCTCCCTCCCACCCCCGAACCTCGCTTCACTAGCTTTGGTCTCGACTCGCTCTGATCCTTTATCGCACTCTGTTGCAACCCTCGGTCCCTCCGCCCATGGGGGCGCTGATCCTCTAGCTTATAAACCTCGCTCGGCCGGGGGGCATGGGCAGATCATCGGTGCTGTTGATCATTTTATACAACAGGCTGAGCGATGCTTACATTATTTGGGCCGGTTATGCATCAGTGCGATAAGGCGAAGCCCTGAAAAGGGTTTGACTTGAAATGAGTATCGTACGAGCCCTTTATATTTTTTACATGCATATGCTTTTTTACAGTGTGTTTAGTGTGTGTGCGTGTTTATTTGATTTTTGTCTTAGTGTGTCGGCGTGATTGCCGCTTATTGTGCCTTTTGCTTCTTGAAAAAATGTCTAGATCACCTTACGTTGGTTTCGCTGATGGTGCTTCCCGCAGTACTCGCAATCTGTCATCTGCAGCATGGGTGATCTACGATCCTCGTGGTGAGTTAGTAGATATTCAAGGTGTGTGTCTAGGTTGTACAACAAACGATGTAGCTGAATATAGTGCTGTAATTGAATTATTAGCCGAGGCGATTAACCTTGGAATCCGCTCATTGGTTGTAAATTTAGATTCGCAACTTGTAGTCCACCAACTCAACGGACAATATTCCGTCGGAGATCATCGTATCTTAAGGTTGTATTTACGTGTTAAGTTATTGGAAAGAGATTTTGATTATATTACTTATCATCACATTCCAAGAAGACTTAATGCTGTAACTGATGCATTGGCTAATTATGTATTAGACAGACATTTGTGAAATATGTAAATTAACAAAACATGAGAAGCATAAGATACAATAAAAAACACCATGTATATATATATATATATATATTGTGTGGCGCACTAAGGCGCTCAAAAAATAAGTGTGCATGTCTGAATAAAGTCGACGTCTTCAGTACATTTGAGACGTATGTCTCTCAAAACAACAGTGGAAAATAAAACCTAGGCATCTACTGCAGTGGGTTATGCTCTCTATAGCATGCCACCGCTCGTGCCACTCACCTCAAAAGGCGGTGCATCCTGGGTTCTACACCCACTGTATGGATCTGTGCAGCTAGCGGGACCTCCTCGGTCCCCTGGTAATCTGGGACTCCTGCCAGTAAGCCCTCAAGGTTGTGTATCACAGTCTCTGTCAAGTCGCCTGCTGCAGGAGCTAAGGCCAAGATCGCAGCGCCTTGCCCCTCTCTCCGTGCCTCCAGGGCCAAGCCAAGGGGTCTCACAGGTCCCACATCTGCACAACATAGCTTTTATTAGGACATGTACATGAAAAATTCAAAAACATTACAAAGATGAAAAATCAAAAAGAGATCAAGTGTTTACCTCCATCGTCCCACTGCTCTCCCGCAGGCAATGGCATGTCGGGATCACCACGGAAGTCCATACCGGTGTATGGCCAGTCCTCGACAAAGATAACCTGGCAATCTAGCCACTCTCGGAAGAAAACGCCCGAAGACACTGAGCGACCGCCACCTCCACGTGGCATGACCCGGGCCCATTTGGTGGCCCTCGTCTCCCGTGGACTGTTAGGCGGATCTACCACCATGGTCTGCAGCCGAAGGGCCGGCACCAGCTCAAACATGAGCGGAAGCAAGAGCGATCCGTAGCCAAACTGCTTCGACTCTCCACATCGGCAGTTACTCAATTGTCTCTTCGTGCTGTTGGTCACAGCTGCTGCCCAGTTGAAGATTGTTGGCTGTAAGCACTCGAGAGCTAGTAACAGGTTGGCCTTTGAGGCCTCATGGTTGGCCAGACTGCCTGCTGCCCGCGTCACTAGGAAGAGTATAGTACGAAGGACTATGTCACCATTAGGTCCAACACCCACTGATGGAATGCTTGCTTTCCCGCTCTGTGTCTTGACCGCCTGTGGGCACACTCGGGCCATGAGTTGGTCGAGTGTCTCGCCGCTAGGTCGCTGCCCCTCCAGGATGGGCATCACACCTCGGTGAGACAATCCAGTCAAAAAATAGATATCCGAGGAGTCAAACTCTATGTCACAGCCTCGGATCGTAAATTTCCCATCCACTGGGTTCCAGGCTCTGATCAAGAGCTCTAGGAGGTCGGCTGAGCCCTCAAGCGTGGAGTGAGAAAGAATTTGAGCAAACCGCATGCCCGCATTGCATTTTGGCATCCGGCATCAGCGAAAGTGGCCATATCTTCATTGTCATGGGCCCTCTCTTGCCACACTAAGGCCATTGTGTCCTGCATGATCACCCAAAAGCATTAGGCTACTTGCATTTGAAAATTCTCCATTCAAAATCATAAAAATAGAATTTCACGGCACCAGCGCGACTGTTTCTAAAACAACTGCACTGATAATGGCGACCCTTTGTATTTTTCTCTGGGTTAGCGTGGAAGAACACGGGTTTTCCGCGCTGACCCGGAAAGTGGTGTGTGTTGGTAAAATCGGTCAGCACGGACCCGACGGGCGAATCCGCGCTGACCGAGAGCGCACCTACGCTCAAATAATTTGGCCAAACGGCCAAATCCTATGATGAAAGTGCTCAAAAATAGACTCAAAATGGAGCGCAAGGCAAGAGGGACCTACCTGGAATCAGCTGTCGGAAGAACGACGTCCGCATGATGAAGAATTCGCTCCGTCAACTTTGTAGTTCTACAACGTCCTCCAAAGCTCAAATGGTAAAATGGTAAAAATGATTTTCTCACCCCCTATTTATGGTAAAAGGTTCTAAATTAACTTTATAAAAGTGGGTTTGTCATCTTTTATCATGAATTTAGTCTTGATGTCACTATGTTATGCCTTAATGCATGTTTTACTATGTTTTTCGACATATCGAATGGGTTTACGCGGGTGTTTTTCCTGTGCAGGTCCTCGGAATCGGCAAAGTCACGGTGGATCTATACACACTTGGTCCCAAAAAATTTCGCCTTTAAGCTCTTTTTGGACATAAAACGAGAAAAGATAGCTGAGCCTCCTTTCAGCTCGTTAAAAGGAACGAGAGGCGATCGTTTTTAAAACACTTTTTTCGACTGATTAAATTAACAAAGATTGTCAGGTGTTTGTCGTTTCACACACGTTATTGGCTCTAAAACGATGTGATTCTAACCGCTTTTTTACTTTTTCGGGTCGAAGTCACTATTTACGAAAAGTACTCCTCGGTCGTAATGATCGGGCGGTTCTTTCGAGCATTGTTTTATACTTTTTTGGGCTCGAGAGACACAACTTTACGAGAAAGCACCCCCCTAGAGTTTTCTTTTTAGCTGTCTTTTCAAACTCTCTAAATATGAAAAGACGCCGAGTTCTTCCTTTGTCAGACTCATTAAAACATAATGACATCGGACTACGTTGAAATGACGCCCCTCAAGCATATGCTATCCCCATCAAGCTTGTCATCCAAAAATAACCGGGGTACTCACCAGAAATGGTGGGGGAAATAAAGGAATCATAACCGTCATCATCGGCAGTATGCCACTCTTGAACATCGCACTGTTTGCATTCGTGTCTGGGTGTGGACATCTCATCTCATTGCACATTTGCCTCCATGGGTTTGGGTTATCCTATTTGGCCATTCATCTGCTCATTGCCCTCTCATTACGACCTCTGATCATTTGACCCCAAATACTGCCAAACCCGTCATTGTGCCGCCGATATGTTCAAGAGAAGTTGGCCTTTGCAAGTATAACCTCCCTCTGATATTTGACACAAAACATATTGTCTCTTTCCATCTCGTGTCAATGATGTGGGAAACATTATGGCCCACCTTCGACAAGATCACTTCCTGTCGACTTCAGCTCATTATCCAGGAAAGTGACCTAGAGACTCCCTTACGGTACCTTGGAGCCTGCATACCTCAATGGCAGGTTCTTCATGTTCGACACGAGGTTTTCATCATTGGCCTCCGATCGGATGACTCTACGGGTGTTCGAAACCGGCTCATTTATTCGTACGCCGTGGATTGTACCTATAGTACCTTGAGGACCATCGTCATTATTGGTGGCTCCTCTCGCGTCTGTTAACAGCTTTCATCATTGGTTGGTAATCAGGCGATGTTCAAGCATGTTCGACTTCAACTCCTGTATTCACATGTTTGAACTTGTACTTTGTTCAGGTTTGGATGGAGCGCAAGACCTTGGTTCTAGTCCATTGTGGGCTAGGTTGCGATTTTGTGGATCATTATTACATGACTCATTGATGGATGGCTGCGCCCATACCTGAGTCTTTTAGGATGGCTGTGACCATACCTCTTATCATCATGGTCTCTTCAACTGGGTGGCTGCGTCCATACCACAGACCTTCTTCATATGTCTTTTGGATGGCTGCGCCCATGCCTAGACTACATGTAATCGAAATATCAGCTGTATCTACGTGCAGGTTCTTCCTGGTGGTGTTCCGGTCCAGCAGTTTCGTAAAGCATTTCACCCCTCCCACTCTCTCGAGCTTCATGCTTTAGGGGGCATCTGTTACATAGTAAAATGTCATCGTCTCCTTGTCAGTCTCCCTACTGTGTCATGAAATCAATCCATCATGCTCATGCTCTCTGAAATGGCCAAAAAACCATCTTTGCCTAAGTTTATTGGATCATCATGACTGTTATTAAAATAACCACGCTGACGGGCGGATGAGAGTGTAACTGGTGCGCTACCAGCGCAGAAGCACACAGGTTTTCCGCGCTGGTCGAATTTCATAAACAGCGCACCCTCCGCTTGGATTAAATCGCGCTGACCAAACCTCTTCTGTAATTGAGATGCGATGCCAGCGCACCAGCCCAGTTATGCACCCGCGCTGATCCTGTTTGGGCGAGTTTGTTCTAATAGCCAGCCTTCCAGATGACTCCAGACCTGGTTGTTAACTTTGTAAAGGTCGCCCTCCTTTCTAAGGCATGTCTGTTCACCTGGTCACCCACTTTTCTTGGGGGTAAGCTCATCCTTTCACTATTCATGGAGACTCCTTCTCCTATATAATCCTCCACCATTGCCATGAGCAGCTAGTTTTGGACATATAGACTTTGAAATAGAGGAATTCATAGTGCATTAGTGCTTCTCTTTGTAGGCATTTGGTGTGTTGTGTGTGAGGATTGCTGTAGGGCTTAAGGAAGGTTATGAGTTTGTTGCCTTGTGTGAGAGAGAGACCTCTTTGACTTGGGAGATCTACCTTCAAAGGTGAATGATGATGAGACACGCTGGCTGGACCCTCTAGAGAAGGACTCAGTGTCAGAACCTTGGTTGTACCTTACTCTATTTCTGATTAATAAAAGATAGATGACTACTGTTATGGTTCCATTCTCATTTGTCTTATGAATTATTCATGTGAATTACATCCTTTATGATTGATGTATAGTTGCTTTTAGTAGATTTTACGCTTGTGTTTCTCTTCTCTTTGCTTGTGTAGGTGTCCGCCCATGAGGATAGTGGAGGATTGTGATCGGCTGGAGCGAAGGAGCGAGAGTGGTATCTCTTCATCAAACATAGCACTGGAATCCAAGTAGGTGCCCATTACCCACTTGTTAATTGCAACTAGGAACTTGTAGAGTAGCATTGATTGATTGTTGCTAGACCCCTTTTGGGCTAGTAGGGATCGCCTCTATTCGTAGAGGGGATTTACCTCTCCAACAATTTGGTGACTCCGCTGGGGAGCATTGCTTGTCTCTTTGTTGTTCATCCTTGTTTTTGAATATGATTATTGCTTTCTTGTCAAAGATTGGGGATTAGTTTGCTATTGTTGGTTTCCTGGTTCATCCTGGAAACTACTTTAATTGTCTTGAAAGGCTGTTACCTTGGTTTGGGAGTTTTTGGTTCGTTTTTGCTTGTTTTTTAGCCTCAACGCGTTTTATTTCAGAACAGTTGCACTAACATCTCACATCTGTTTCTTTGCTTTTCCTGTCATCGCACTTATACATTTAACAGTCGCGCTGACCTTGTTTTCGGGCCAGCGCCCTTTATCCGTGTCCTTCCGCGCTAACAGCGCAAAGTTGCTACTGGCGTTGTCTTGTCATCGCTTTGTTGCTGAGGGGTCACCCGCACTGATCCTGTAAAAGTCTTTTTTGTCCAAATTTTCCTCCTGAACCTCTTAGTTTGGTTGTCCCCTGCTCTTTCCACTTGGTTTATGACTTGTTTTATTTTGTCTGAGCTGTGACACGCTTGCTTGCGAAGCCTTGTTCCGCGAGGGTTCGTTTGTTGCTTGTTTTCGGTTTTGCTAAACCTTCCTCTTCACTTTCACTGCTTGGTTTGTATCTTGCCACGTCTTTTTCAACTGCTTGAGTATGTGGGAGTCTTGTTTGACTGGTTTTGAGTCTCGCTTTTGAGAAATTCTTAATTTGATTTCCTTTGATCATTACTTGAAGGTTTGTCTCAGTCTCTTCGCAATTTTGCATCTTTTTGCTTTTGTTTTTGCAAAAAAAATTCCCCCTCATTCGCCGAGGGGGGCTAAATTGTGTATGAGTGTTAATCGCCTTTGAGTGTTTTTATTTTTTGATCTTTGGAACTCTCACCCAATTTTCTTGATTTTCACTTGACTGGTTCTTAGATTACATTAGAATCATCTTGTGTTTGAGAATTCTCTTGCATAGATCACACGTGCATAATTAGAATTCTCATTTGTGCATAGATTATATTTGCACACTTTTCAAGTGAATTGTGCATAGATCACCTTTATCCTCCGGGTGTTTGCTTTTCTCTACTGATTTCGCACCCTAGCCCTAGGGCATCTAGTGGCCGTGTGTGTGTCAAGCCTTCCGCGGGATCTTGTTTTCTTGTTTGACCAGCCAACTTTAGATTTTCTTTCCACATTTGCTCGGTGATTGTCGAAAGTGTTTTGGTTGTGTTCCAAGCGATTTGCCTTCCTCCTTTGAATTCCCTTTTGTCTTGTTGAGCTTAGATCACATAGCTCATAAACCTCAGTTTTTCCTTTGATTTGGAAAACTGCTTTGGTATCTTGGGGACTTTGTTGTCTTTTCATCGAGTGATTTTGTTCCTTTTCCTTGGTGTAGCTATCTCTCAAAATCATTTTAAGTGCTTTGTGCCATTGAAAAGAAAATCAAACTGGTATCTTTTGCATTTAATAGTTAAAAGGAAAAGAACATTTCGTTGATTTGTGTTTTCAAAAGAAAAGTTTCGTTTCCTTACCATTAGTTGCATTAGGTTGTTTGATTGCTCGGGTTCATTTTGTTTGATTCAAAAATTCCTAACCTTCTAATAGTTAGAATTCATCGAACAAAATGATGTTCTTTGGCATGTAGTTTGCATCTAAGTAATTCTAAGAGATCATACGGTAGGACCTGAAATCAAAACTTAATTCAAGATCAACCGTAAAATAAACCGAATTTATCTAAAAAACGCATTGGAACTTAACGCAAATATCTAGAGGTCTAGGCTAGAGACGTGCTCTGGCGTCGTTAAACCTAGTCACTCTTGCTTTTGCATTAAGGTTGGGTGATTCCTCCTGGTGTGATTCAATTGTGGTCTAGCACGGATTTGGGCTCCCACATACCGTCGCGTATATATGGGGAGACTCCACTAGGTTTGCATCCTTTATCCATAGGAAGCTGAGTCTGCCGCCTTGTGAGCCATAACGCACCGAACACAGCATTCGGGAATATTGACTGCAGTACGGAAAGTCCTTGGTTCTCATACGGTTGCCAAGGTGTATAAGCAGTTTTACGGATTGCTTGGTAAACCCTTTGCCTAGAATCTCCAGAGCAGTCACTTTTGATCCTTTTCGGACTCCTTAAAAGAAAAGGTGCTAGTGAGCGTCTTGTAACTTCGTGCTCATTAAACATTCGAAGGCAACTAGAGTCATCTTTTCGTCCTTTTCTCGACTCTTAAAACATGAAAAGGTCAAGTTTAGTTCCTGTGTCCTAAAAATTTATTTGGCCACGTTGACATTACTTGGTTAGATCTTGTGTGTGTTAGCTTGAGTAGGATTCTTTTGCTATGGCAACTTTTCCAGGGTTCACCAACCCAAGTTCCCCTCTTGACGGGAATCCTAGTCAATTCCCTCCTCTTGGGAATGTTGGTGCTCCTTATATGGCGACGTTATCCCTTCCGGGGTTAACTGTCGGGTTGCCTGTTTGGTTGTTTTCAACCTCTTTGGTCCCTGCCGTGTCGGCTGCTACTCCATCAGTCCCTCCACCTAAACAACATCATGTTGATCCTAAGGTGGATCTCTCCCCTTCAACGCCTACTTCTACGTCTTCTTCTTGTATTTCGCCTGGTGAAAGTCTCGATTCGAATAACCAGGTGGCTAAGAAGAAGAAGAAGAAGAACAAGAAGAAGAAGTCTTCTAAGGGAGAGGCTACAAGCATAACTGTTACTCCCTCAAGTACACCTGAAGTCGGGCCCCCTTTCACTCCTTAGAGGAAGGTTAAGTTTCCTTGTCGCTTATGCAAGGAGGACCATCTTCTTCGCGATTGTCCTGGCATTCCCAGGGTACTAGAAATATGGTCTCGCAATCCGGCCCACCCCTCATCGTCCTCTGAGGCTCACGACGATGCTACCTCATCAGTTGGGAATGGCAAGGGAAAAGGGAAGATTCGAATCCCCTGCAGACTTTGTGAAGGCAATCATCCCCTTCACCTTTGTCCACTCATGGATAAAGCCTCCACTGTTTTGGAAAGTCTCCCAGCTCCCTCGCCCCAACTCCCCGTTGGATATCAATGTCTTTCTGTAGCTGCAGATCATTCGCCTCTCGACAATGAGATTGGTTCACATTCTTCTCTTGTCCAGGCCCCTCTTCCCGAACCTGGCTGTGCCCAGCCTGTTCCAGACCAACCATTGGTCAGAAAGAGTGTCGACTGGAGTTCACCTCCTGTCGACCACTCTATTTCAGAAGAGCAAAATTCCCATGTTCTTCTCGTCTCATCAAATTCTCCTGAGCTTGATAATGGTTTTCCCATCCCGGCCTCTTCGGAGAATTCCAATTCGGTTCCTTCCGAGCAGGGGGGCAACCATATGGTTCCCCCACCAAGTAGTTTGGTCATTTCCTTCGATTGGAGTCGTTTGACTACCCCTCCCCTTCCATTCCATGTGCCTTTCTGGGTCACCGCCTATGCCTCCCATATGGCGCTGCCTGGCACTATGTTAGATGAAGGAGCATCGGTTAGTCTTTTTCCCGTTACTACTTGGCAGGCTTTGGGTTCCCCGTCGCTTGTACCTGTCGCACCGAATCTCACCGCTTTTGACGGAGGAACGAGTCAACCATTAGGGATCATTCCAAAGTTCCCTATCACTTTGGGAGGCAAGATTGTCTATATAGACGTCTCGGTTACCCAAGGTTCTTTAGACTTCAGTCTTCTCCTTGGTCGTGACTATGTGTATGCCATGGGAGCCCTTGTTTCTTCACTTTTCCGTGTGGTTTGCTTTCCAGATGATGGAAGAATAGTGACAATGGATCAATTCTCGTTCGTTCGTCCATAAGCCCCTCCAGCACAATTGTCCTTCCCTCTTGGTTCTCATCCACCAGTTGCATCTATCTCACCCCAGATCAACTATGTGGCCACCTCTCCCGTGCCTATATCCAGCAATGCCGCCGTCATGCATAGTGTCCTGGGGGCATTGGGTCATGACTTCTGAGACATTGACCTCCCACCCGGAGCGCCACTCTTGGAAGCCCCGACTTCCTGTTCATTATGATGAAGTTCAGTCGGAGCATAGTTCACTTTCCTATGTCAAGCTCCCTAAAAAATGAAATTAGGTCTGGTCGGGGCATAGTTCATTTTCCTATGTCAATCTCCCTAAAAAATGAAACAAGGAGTCTCGAGGATAGTTTTGCTAATGTATCAACCTCGTTAAAATAATGAAACGGCTTGTATCCGAGGATAGTTCTTTTACTGTGTCAACCTCATTAAAAAATGAAACAAATCCCTTTCCCAATCGAGTCTTTGACTAAGATCTCGTCAAATACAAGTCGAGTCTTTCCAAGATCTCGAAAGTGAACCTTCATTCCATCCACTTTGTTGAATGCAATGAAGCTTGGGGGGCATGTACCTCATTTTGCGTCGTTATGCTGGGGGCATGTGAGCTTATAACAAGCATAGTTTTTCGTTTCAAGCTGGTGTGAACATGAAACCGAATACAAGCAGAGTTCTCCATGGTTCAAGCTTGTGTAAAAATGAACCCATACCCGAGTCACCTTTAAGCTCTTTTCTAACTCGTAAAATATGAAAAGATTGCCGAGTATTTTTCCTTTTGACTCGTTAAATAGAATAAAAATGGAGGTCTACTTTCAGCTCTTTTCTGACCGTTTAAAGATGAAAAGATTGCCGGGTTGGCCCTCTCGACTCGTTAAATGTAAACGAGAGGCGGTCGTCTTTAAACTCTTTTCCGACCGTGTAAAAATGAAAAGATCGTCGGACCTTTGTCGTTTCAGGTTCGTTAATGGAAACGAAATGACGTGATATCAGTCGCTTTTTTACTTTTTCGGATCGATGTCACTATTCACGAAAAGTACTCCTCGGTCGTGACGATTGGGCGGTTCTTTCGAGCGTCATTTTATACTTTTTCGGGCTCGAGAGACACAACTTTACGAAAAAGGACCTCCCTGGAGTTTTCTTTTTGCTGTCTTTTCGAACTCTCTAAACATGAAAAGACGTCGAGTTCTTCCTTTGTCAGACTCGTTAAAACTTAAATGACATCGGGTTCCGTCGAAATGATGTTCCTCAAGCATATGCTATCCCCATCAAGCTTGTCATCCAAAAATAACCAGGGTACTCGCCAGAAATGGTGGGGGAAATAAAGGAATCATAATCTTCGTCATCGGCTGTATGTCGCTCTTGAACATGGCACTGTTTGCATTCGTGTCTGGGTGGGGACATCTCATCTCGTCTCACATTTGCCTCCATGGGTTTGGGTTATCCTATTTGACCATTCATCTACTCATCGTCTTTTCATCGCGATCCCTGATCATTTGACCTCAAATACTGCCAAATCCGTCGTTGTGCCACCGATATGTTCAAGAGAAGTTGGCCTCTGCAAGAATACTCAACCTCCCTCCGATATATCACACAAAACGTATTGTCTCTTGCCATCTCATGTCGATGATGTGGGAAACATTATGGCCCACCTCCAACGAAGATCACTTCCTGTCGACTTCAGCTCATTATCCAGGATGGTGACCTAGAGACTCCCTTCAGGTACCTTGGAGCCTGCATGCCTCAATGGCAGGTTCTTCATGTTCGATGCAAGGTTTTCATCATTGACCTCCGATCGGATGACTCTACGGGTGTTCGACACCGGCTCATTCATTCACACGCCGTGGATTGTACCTATAGTACCTTGAGGACCATCGTCATTATTGGTGGCGCCTCTCGTGTCTGTTAACAAATTTCATCATTGGCTAGTAATCAGATGATGTTCAAGCATGTTCGACTTCGACTCTTATATTCACATGTTTGGACTTGTACTTTGTTCGGGTTTGGATGGAGCGCAAGACCTTGGTTCTAGTCTGTTGCGGACCAGGCTGCGATTTTGTGGATTATTATTACATGACTCATTGATGGATGGCTGCGCCCATACCTGAGTCTTTTGGATGCTGCGACCAAACCTTTTATCATCATGGTCTCTTCAGCTGGGTGGCTGCGTCCATACCACAGACCTTCTTCGTATGTCTTTTGGATGGCTGCACCCATGCCTCGACTACATGTAATCGAGATATCAGTTGTATCTACGTGCAGGTTCTTCCTGGTGGTGTTCCGGTTCAGCAGTTTTGTAAATCATTTCACCCCTCCCACTCTCTTGGGCTTCATGCTTTAGGGGGCATCTGTTACACAGTATTTTGTCACTGTCTCCTTGTCAGTCTCCCTACTGTGTCATGAAATCAAATCAATCATGCTCATGCTTCCTGAAATGGCCAAATAACCCTCTTTGCCTAAGTTTATTTGATCATCTCGACTGTTATTGAAATAACCGCGCTGACTGGTGGATGATAGTGCAATTGGTGTGCTGCCAGCGCAGAAGCACACGGGTTTCCTGCACTGATCGAATTTCATAGCCAGCGCATCCTCTGTTTGTATTAAGTCGCACTGACCAGACCTCCTCTGTCATTGAGATGTGATGTCAGTGCGCCAGTCCAGTTATACACCTGCGCTGATCCTGTTTGGGCGAGTTTGTTCTAACATCCAGCCTTCCAGATGACTCCAGACCTAGTTGTTGGCCTTGTGAATAGCGCCCTCCCTTCTATGGCATGTCTGTTCGTCATATGAGCCACCTTTCTTGGAGATAAGCTCATCCTTCCACCATTCATGGAGACTCCTTCTCCTATATAAACCTCCACCATTGCCATGAGCAGCTAGTTTTTGGAATATAGCTTTTGACATAGAGGAGTTCATAGTGCTTTAGTGCTGCTCTTAATAGGCAGTTGGTGTGTTAAGTGTGGATTGTTAGAGAGCTTAAGGAATGTTGTGAAGTCTTGTTGCCTTGTGTGAGAGAGAGAGTTGTTTGTCTTGGGAGATCTACCTCCAAGGGTGAATGCTTATGAGACTTGCTGGCTGGACCCTCTTGAGAAGGACTCAGCGTCAAAACATTGGTTGTACCTTTCTCTGTTTTTGATTAATAAAAGATAGATGACTACTGTTATGGTTCCATTCCCATTTGTCTTTGTAATGGTTAATGTGAATTACATCCTTTCTGACTGATGTATAGTTGCTTTTATTAGATTTCACGCTTGTGTTTGTTCTCTCTTTGCATGTGCAGGTGTCCATCCACGAGGATAGTGGAGGATCGTGACCAGAAGGTAGTTTGAACTTTTTTTCCTTGATCATTGATTCAAGGTGGTTCAAACAAATGTGAAGTACATCTGATTCACAAAATTTTAATTTTTACTTGTTTGAAAAGCTGTCAACAACAACTGTTAACAATAACAGAAACACAGACAACAACTGGATGGACTAAACTCCTGCTTCAAAAAAGAAATAGATTTCACATCTTGTGAACACCTCCATGTCTTACATCTGCATACAAATGATGGACTAGATAGCAAGCCCACAAAACATGCCTTTAAAACAAATTACCCTTCAAGTCAAGCATGTAGAACAAAAGACCATCAGGACTCTTTTCAAAAGGTGAAACACTTCATCATTATCTCCATCTTGGAGACCAAATCAACTTTTCTCAAGTCAATATTACATGCATGTTTAAAGAAATCAACCTTTCAAATTAGTTACACATACATGTTCAAATACAAGGAAATCGTCAACATCCTTGTGTTCATGCATCTCATGCTCATGCATGCATTTCATCCTTCAACTGTCACTTAAGCACACTGTACTTTCAAAGCTGAATTGAAATATAATGTTGCAGCAACAAAGTTAGCCTCCTATTCAACTTTTCCATTCACCTTCTTTGTAGAGACCTGCAACTTGCATTCCATTAACAAAGGATTTCAAATAGATGCATCAATAGACATGCAATCTTAATTGGATAAGAACTCTAGCCATTTCTTACCAATCCATTTCAAAGGTCCTTCCTTTGTTTACACATCAGCATCAACATGTGAATCATCCTGAGACATATCATTCATGGAATCTTCCTTTCCATTTCTATCATTTTCTCTTTCCACCTTCTTCAACTTTTTTGGAAGCATTGTTGGATTCAGAGTCCAACACTTTTCAACAAGATGTCCTTTCTTATGGCAGTAAGTGCAACACATGTGCATCCTCTTGACAACATGATTTTCCTTGTCCAATGGACCTTTGGCTTCTTGCTTCTTTTCCTTCAAAAGTTTCCTGTATGTGGCCATTCTCTTCCAACATCTAGAAACATGATGGTTATCCAAACCACAAAAGGAACATGCAATTCTTTTCCCATATCTATGTGGAAATTTATCATGATTTTCAAAATCAAAAGGAATATGATTAGAACCAGATTTATACCTTTCTCTTTCACCTTTATGGACTTCATGAGGAGGTGAAGCAAATGAAGAAGTGGCTCCCTTTGGAACACCATCAATCTCTTCAAGGCTGTCAGAGTTTTCACAGCTCCCTAGTTCAAGTGTGTGCTTTTGAACAACTGCATCCTGCAAATGATGTTTCAAGCCATTGCATTCCTCCTGAATACAATCTTCACACTCTTGAGGTAGAAGACCTGCAATGCAACTCCTTCTGGGAGTTGTTTCAATGTCCTTCATGGCAGCTTTGGAACTTTCTCCATAAGACTCTCCATAACCAAGACCCAAATACTTAGGTCTTTCCTCAACTATTATTGGCTCAACAATACTTTGTGCATGTTTACCCAAGCCCTTTCCTTCATAGCCCATCTTGGACATTAGCTTGGAACCTATGCCTCTAGTATGTTTTTCAAAAGAACCAATATAAGCATTCTTAGAAGAATCTGAACACAAACTGGAATGGTTTACCTCTTCTTCAAGCTGATATTTGACCAAGGCTTCTTTGGAAACAAAGAGCTATGACTCCAACTCATGCATCCTTTTCAGGTTCATATTTGCAATATGAAGTTGCCTCTCCATTTCCTGCAATTTGTCAGAAAGCATCTGCTTCTCTTCCTCCATGGAATTCAACTGCTCTCTAAGTATGCTACTCTTCCTTCCATGCTCATACATTTCCCTCACCTTGTGCATCATGATGAACAAGTTTTGCTTCATGTCTCCATAAAAGAACTTGTGATGAAGGATGAATTTGAGGATTCACTTGTAGAAGTTGTCATTATGCAAATGAACAAAAGAACTTCAAACAAGATTAATAAAGAGCTTATTTAAGAATCCTTTTGCAAAAAACTTCTTGTGCTTCAAGGATTGCTTTGAGGTCCTTTGGGATAGAAGAATGCCTTTAGCCCTTCTTCCTTCTTGTCCTTCTTGGATTGAGCTATCAATAGCTTTCCCTTCACCTCTGCAAACTCAAACAATAGTCAGTCTACAAACAAGCATACAATCAACCTCTGATTCTTTAAACACCTTTCAGAAAAGCAACCTCTGCTCTGTCAATCAAGCATTCTAATCTGATACCAGTTACTCTGGTATAGTCAGCTTTGATATCACCTTCTTGAAGGTGTGGTTAATCAATCTCAGGCTCTGATACCACTTGATCTGAAAATGGGGCACTAAAGGCTTCTTGTCAAGTTTACAAGAATCTCTCACACTTCCAAAGCTTAATTATTCCCAAGATAACTATGATTAACTGATGCGGAACTAATAATGTGCTTGAAAATAAGGTGTATGCTTATGTTTATTTTAACTGATTATATGCTTTAAAATCTGTTGTTTCTGCTGATATGTAAATACATGTAATAGTGCAACAAATAACAAACACATGGACAACAATATTAATTTTGAGTTCACCCAAAAATATTGGGCTACGTCTCCTTGAGTTCTAGTCAACTCGACTAGGCTCTCTAGGATTATGGCATCAGTTACTTTACAAGCTCCACACTCAACTCCACTATTTTACACATAAACAATGGGCTTAGAACACCATCTCATCCCTGGCTCTGAAGCTCTCGACTTTCTGGCTCTGCGCTCTGGCTCTGGCTCTTGGATCTTGTTTCTAGCTTCTCTGAGCTCTCTCTCTTAGCCTCTGCATGCATCAATGGTTCGCTAGACCTCCCATTGACCTTTAGCAACCCTCCAATGACCTTTTGCAGCTTTGCTGCCTATCAATCGTGTTCTCTGGATTTTTCACTCTTTCAGCTAACAACTCTCCTTTAGTGACCTCTTCCCCTCGCCAACTGGGCTTTCTACTCCTTTGAAGCGTTTTCTTGGCTCTGCGGCTTCCCCAATCGTTTCTTTATGTGTCATTACTCCCCTGCAGTTTTGTGGCTTCTCTGCGCTGTCTGTTTGACTAGCCATCTAGCTTTGTGGCTATGTAGCTTCAAACGCATCATTGTTTACCAAAAATTCCCACTTGCAGCGTGGCACAGTGGTCAAGGGCTATTACATGGGGATTGATGCCTTCTTCTAGGCAAAAACTTGAAAATGGATAAAAATCCAATACACAGAGATTTTCCTAAAAATACACTATCGGGCGTGAAATCTAGACTTCAAACTCCATTAAATCACCCCTATAAACCCTTCGGATCCACCTTTGGTCACTATCACAAGCCCACCGTCGATCTGGCTGATCTCTGATCCAATGGTTGATATTAATTTCGGGCGGCTTATGCACATGGAGATTACCTGCCCGAAAAGGCGGTTTTCTCTCTCCTGCACCAAGTCATGTGTCAGCCAGTGTATGGGATCGGGCAGAGCCCGTCCAATACCACTTACTACCTGAGGCCTGCCCAAAATCCCACTCATCACAGAACTCAAATAATATAAGGCTGCATGTATAATCCTTTCGGGTTCGTTTTATTGCTCCGGGCATATTTCCATTGTATTTCATTTATTTAACGAAAATGCAAAAATACATAGAAAAACCCTTTTTATCGGAACTCAAAATATATATATTCGCATCCATAAACCCTTTCGGGTCTGGCTTAAGTCACATATCGCATCGCATAGCGCAATGGCCAAAACCCCAAATATATAGAAAATCTGAAAATACGGATCTCAAAATTTATGCAATTGGGTCCACAATCCCTATCGGGTTCGGGTCATGATCGCTAATCGCAATCGCAACGGCTTGAGGATCTGCCCTTTGGGTATGTCGACCTGCTGATGCCGATATCAGCTATTGCATGTCGCATTGGCTCGGGGGTCCTTCCCTTTTGGGTGTGCTGATTGTCGATTCGCCAATCGGTCGATCACAATCGCTCCATCGCAAAGCCCGGGATATCGATATCGAATGCGAGCCTATCTCCGAAGCGATAAGTCGGAGATCAGTAATTGGGGGTCTCTTCCACCTCTGCTTTAAGTCCTTCCCTTTGGCTATTTGCGATGCGATTTCCTTTATAAGGCCTTTTATGCCATTTTTTGGGGAAATGATTCCTTTTTCAAAGGACAAAGGCAATCTTCGTTTTGCGATAACTTCTACATCCAAAGTCCATTTCATCCCATTCAAATTGCAGTAGATTCAGGATGAAAATATATATGCAATGGGACTATTTCCAAGAGAATCCTTGGACTTTAATTTTCCTCTGTGAGGAACACTTTAGACTTAGAAGTCTATCCAAAATCCATTTTGGATGATTTCTTTTGCCTTAATCCCGAAAATAACAATATAACAGAAGACATAGGCAAAACTCGCAAAAACACATTACGAGCCTTTAAGCCGGAACTCAAATAATATCAATCCAACTCTATATACCTTTCGGGTCCATGCTTTGATCACATATCGCAATCGCATTGTGTAAGGTCCAAGAACCCAAATACACGGAATAAACAGAAATCCACATAAACTAGATTTCAAATGATATACAGTCACATTTATAATCCTATCACTTCTGTGCTCTGATCAGATATTGTAATTGCATTGTCGCATGGTATGGTGCTCCCCTCTGCATTGTTGTGACCCGATCGTTGATCTCATCAGCATATTGCTATTGGCCCATTGCAATTGCTTTGTCCAACGGCCCAAGGTTTGTACCACGTTTGATGCATTGTTCCGATGCGAGATATAGATATTTCTGATTCACCGATCACTGACTCGCTTCATTGCAATCGCAATCAGCTTTGCCTGGGGTTCCGATATCACATGCAGGCCTTCCTCCAATGCAATATATCGGAGATCGCTAATCGGGGGTCCTTAAGGCCTTTGGTCTAAGTCCTCCCTTGGAACCTTTTTGATGCGAAATTTCCTCAAAGAACACGTATTCTCCATTAAGTCCCATTAATAAGAA
Organism: Pinus taeda; assembly: GCA_000404065.3. Classification (NCBI taxonomy): domain Eukaryota; kingdom Viridiplantae; phylum Streptophyta; class Pinopsida; order Pinales; family Pinaceae; genus Pinus; species Pinus taeda. Next base: position 136,082 of record APFE030525938.1, read on the forward strand.
ATTGCCTCCTTTTCAAAGGACATTGGGCAAATTGTGTTTTACAATAACTTCTTCATCTGAATTCCATTTTAGCCCATTCAAATTGTGTTAGATTCAGAATGAAGAGATCTATGCAATGAGACTATTTCCAAGAGCATCCTTTGACTTTAATTTTCCTCTATAAGGAATATTTTTAGACTAAGAAGTCTATTTTAGATCCATTTTGGATCATGCCTTCCCACTAAAAAGCTTTTGGACTCCAAAAGACTGATATACTGTTCTGAAAAGTAAATGAGAGTACCTCACCCTCTTCTTTCAACCTCCATACACTTGCCTTGCATAGTGCCTCTAAACCAAAGACTTTGAACACTTTCCTTCCTGGATGTGATTGTCCTCCTGGGAAGAACTGTTTTCCTCCTTGACTTCATGCAGAACTCCTGTTGAGAAGGTTACAGAAGGTAGTTTGAACTTATCTTCCTTGATCATTGATCCAAGGTGGCTCAAACAAATGTGAACATACATCTTCTTCACAAAAATTCACATTTATATCTATTTGACATATTGTCAACAACAATTGTTAACAACAACAGAATTACAAACAAAAACTAGATGGCCTAAACTCTTGCTTCAACAAAAGAAACAGATTTCACATCTTGTGAACACCTCCATGTCTTTACATTTGCATTTACAAATGATAGGCTAGATAACCAGCCCGATATTGCATGTATGTTTAAAAACAAAGCAATCAATTCTTCAAGTTAATCACACATACGTGCTCAAATACAAGGAAATCATCAACATCCCTGTGTTCATGCACATCATTCTCATGCATGCATTTCATCCTTCAACTTTCGCTTAAGTACACTGTACTTTCGAAGTTGAAATGAAATATAATGTTTCATCCTTCAACTTTCGCTTAAGTACATTGTACTTTCGAAGCTGAAATGAACATAATGTTGTAGCAATAAAGTGGGTCTCCTACTCAAATTTTCCGATCCCCTTCTTGGTAAAACCCTGCAACTTGCATTCCATTAACAAAGAAATGCAAATAGATGCATTATGTCAATAGACATGCAATCTTTAATTGGATAAGAATTCTAACCATTTCTTACCAATCCATTTCAAAGGTGCTACCTTTCTTTGCACATCGGCATCAACATGTGAATCATCCTAAAACACATCAATCATGGAATCTTTCTTTCCATTCCTGCCATTCTTTCTTTCCATCTTCTTCAAGTTTAGTGGAAGCATTTTTGGATTCAAAGTCCAACATTTTGCAGCAATATGTCCTTGCTTATGGCAGTATGTGCAACACATGTGCATCCTATTGACAACATGATTTGCCTTGTTTAATGGACCTTTGGCTCTTTGCTTCTTTTCCTTCAAAAGTTTCCTGTATGTGGCCATTGTCTTCCAACATCTAGAAACATTATGGTTATTCAAACCACAAAAGGAACATGTTATTCTTTTCCCATACTTATATGGAAATTTACCATGCTGAACATAATCAAAAGGAATATAATTAGAACCAGATTTATACCTTTCTTTTTCACCTTTATTACCTTCATGAAGAGGTGAATTGAATGAATAAGTAGCTCCCTTTGGAATACCATCAACATCTTCAATGGTTTCAGAGTTTCCACAACTCTCTAGTTCAAGTGTATGCTTATGAACACCTTCTTCTTGAAAATGATGTTTCAAGCTGTTGCATTCCCCATGAATACAATCTTTACACTTTTGAGGTAGATGACCTGAAATGAAACTCCTTCTTGGAGCTATTTCAATGGTCTTCATGGAAGCTGTTAGCGTTTGAGATTTCACCTAGGCTGAGATAGACAAACCTCAAAGCTACATCAAACCATTTCACCTCGTAGCTAGCCCTACGAGGTATGAGAAGGCTCTCTCGGGTCAAACTCGGTGGATTTTTCAATAGGATGAGTTGACTAATTAGAAACACTGATTTTAGGCTAGTAAACTGATAAGGAGGGTTGATTTAAAGTTTTTGGGGTTTTTGGTGGCAATTGGAGGGAGTGCAATTCAGGGTGCGGGGATTGAGCTCAGTTTTTGCAGGTGGGTCTTTGGGGCAAGGTAGGAGTTTGTGCTGATGCCTTTAGCTGAGATGGATGATCAAGGAGGAAAGAAGAGAAGCTAAAGAGGGCAAACAATGAATTTGAATCCTCTCTAGACAGTGGAAAACATAAATATTAAACAAAATTGAAAGCTGAGCATGGCATGCATGAATTCAAACTTTATCACTTCTTTTGTTTAATTAGCAGCAAGATATTAAGAGATGGAACACATAAACACACTTACAATGACAAGTAGGAAACACACCATCAACATAATAATCCACAAGAATCCACAATGAAGTCTGCAAAACCCTGGCCTTCCTTTTCCTCAAATTGCAGAGATACAAGTAAAAAATACAATAGAGCTTCTCCCTCTAGAGTCCAACCATGAAAATGAGTAAGAGAAGGCATAATATAGAAGGTCTAACACCTTTCCCCACCTTTAGGGGTCGAGCTCAGCTTCTTAGGAGCTGTTGCAACTAATTCTAAATAAATCACTAGATAATAGGCCAACACAACAACTTGCCTCTAAAACCTAGGAAACCTATCCATGCATTAAATATTTACCATTTACATCAAAGACTCTTCTAGAAGTGGTAAAGAAGAGTAAAAGTATCTAAGTGCCATGAAATTTACAAAAAATCCATCATTTACATGCCTCAAAAGTCAACCAAGGTGAAAACATTGTTTTGCTGGCCGAACTGGTCAAAACTGGCAAATTTGCCTGAGTGGTCGCGCCCCAGACTTTGACTGGTCACGCGCATTGGAAGCTCTGTTTAAGGGCCTTCCCGGTGTCCAAATCAGGTGAAAGATAGCTCGTTGGAAAGGTATGGAAGTCTACTTTCCAACCCAACTAGAATTTCTGAATTTGGAGTTGATTTGACCCCTAAAAAATCAAATCTCCCAAGATTGCTTTCTGCAACTCAAAAAAGGGGCAGAAAGTCAAAATTTGCATGTATTTTGAACTTTTGGGAGCCCAAATCTTCATAAAATTTGAAACCCTTCCATAGGCAAGTGTATCTTTGCATGAAAATTCCAAAAATGTAGAGTTTTCCCCGTTCCGAGCTGTATCGACGACTGGTCGCGCACGGGGTGAGACCACTCAAATGGCCAAAACCTGTAAAATTCCCAAAAATGCCAAAAATGCCTCAAAATTCTAAAAATTTCTTGGGTTTGCTGCTAGGAGGAAGATAATGAGTATCATGGTGAGTGAGAGAGGCCTCAGCCAAGATACTGAGCGGGTTGGTCTTCTTCCTTCCTTTGGGAGCCTTGGACAACCTTCTTTGGAACATTTTCATCTTCGCCTTGCAAACATGCATCCTTGCCCAATAATGGTTTTTCATGTTCCTTAGCAATTTGTTGTTTCGATTGGCCTTAGCCAATAGCCTCTCTAAGTGTCTATTTACCCGGATAAGCATGGATTCCCTCTCCTTGGGCAGCAAGTCACCGGGCCTCCTACGGTTGATGACTCGATCACTTCGAATCCTCCATAGCTCATCCAACTCTTTCTCATCCTCAAGCTGTTTGTTTCGCTTCTCTAAATATTTGATTATCCATTTTTCCATCAATAATTGTGTTTGCAGCAAATGAATCTCGGTGCTTTGCTCTCGGATGATATCCTTGAGCTCTGTGCTAGGAGAACTGGCGTCAAGATCAATAACCGGATCACCTGACACTCTCTCCTCAATCATGGGCTGCTTGCCCCTCTCTGCTACCTGTGCTGCTGTCGGCAACGAGGCCCCTTCCACCTGGTGTGGAGATAACACTCGCTGATCTGATGACGATGACGAGACCCTTTCCACCTGCTGTGGAGAAAATACTCGTCGAGCTGCAAACAAGGTCCTATGACCTCTCTGATATGTACACTGCAGTGGGGAAACAACATGTCTCGGCACAATAATCTTGGGCTGGTGTGATGGACCTCCCTCCTCATGAATGGCCTCTGGCTCTAGCTGTGGCTATGGTGGCGCTGTAAAGACCTCATGAGAAATGAAGTCTACCCATGGAATGCCCTGCTGACTCAACTGATGAGAAACAACGAGCTGAATGAGACCATGATGGCACAAACTCCTATGCTGCTGAAATGGGGACTGCCTCTGAAACACGGACGCCATCCTCTGAATGTCCTGGAAGAAGAAAACTGGGATGTTCATCATCCTCACTCGGGTAAAGTGCATCAACAGGCGAATGTGACAAGAGAAGACCTATGAAAACCTTCCCTCGCATGTAAAGTAATGCATGATAAGCCGCATGACTGAAGCATACTCCGCCCAGAGGAATCTGAAAGGAAAGACCCCTGACAAGTGACTCACAAATGCTGGCCTGACATATGGCTCAAAATAAACAAAATCCAGCAATTTGCGCTTGGGCCACACCTCTCCCACATTTGGTATCCTGGTAGCCTCTGAAATCATCTCCGGAGATGGTACAAAATTCACCCCTGCAAGAGTGACCTGCCCATCATGAAGGTGTAAAACAAATAAACGTGCCAACTCCCTGTGATGCTGAATCTGAGCAAGCCTCTCACAGAACTGAAAACATGACATATAACGGAAACCATTCATTGCCAAAGCACAGGCCTGCAATTCTGCCAAAGAGGTGGGTTCCTGTCTCCTATGATGACCACCTTTGCCCCCCTTACAAGGCCTCTGCTGTACCTCCACCTCTGTAGATGATGAATGGTCATCACCTTGCTCATAAGTCTCGGTATCTGACATGGTTTTGGAGCAAGATGGGCAAACTAAAGGATAAATTGAACTACTGCCTCTGCCTGCAAAATGCTGAGAAGTATGCTGTTTTCAAGGGGAAAAAATCATAAGGGAAATGTTAGGGGAGGGATTTTTAATAAGGAATGGGAAAATATATAAAAACAGGGATTTTTAGGGATAATTCACAAAATGTTAAACACATCATCTCATCTTCCATCATTAGGAAATCATTTGCAACGAAATACTTTATTAGGATTTAATCATAAGGGAACAAGACTTCTTTTACATCTTTGTCATAAGGGAAACATGATTTTAGGGAAGGAGTAAAGAGGAAAACAGGGCTTGGTTTTGGGGAGACACAACAATATTCTTTTGCAGACAAAAACTACAGCAATATGTCCATTTTATAAATATACACAGCTGCATTTTTCTTGTTTTTGCTATGGATATACAACAACAGCATGCCTTCTTTTTTTTCAATGACTATACACAGCAATATCTCTTTTGTTCATATTTGGTCATCTTGGCATATTTTGCTCTTTTTTCTTTTTACATAACATTTTTTATATTTTTTGTTATTCATTTGTTTTCCTTGCTGTTGTTCATTTAGTTTGCTTGCTGTGTGGAGGGTGTTAGAATTTGGGTAGAATGCATGAAAGGGCATTAGGGTTTTGTAAAGGGTTTTGGGGAGGGATAGGGTTTTTAGGAATTTGGGATGGGAATTTAGTATTTAGTGCAAATGAGATAAGATATAGATATATTACAACATTTGTGAATTGAATTTCATAGGAAATAAGGAGGGAATAAAGAGGGACTTAAAACCTTGAAAAAAACACATAAACCCTAGCATAATGCCTACATTAGCAACAACCAAACTAATCCATTCTCTTGCAATCTTAAATGATAAAACCATTAGACACATCATTATTTCATCATCCATTAGCATCACTCATGAATTTAGAGCCTACCTCGATCGATTTAGCACTTAGGAGGGCGATTTGGCCGATTTAGATGGTTTCTGGACAAAACAGGCCGAGTAGTCGCGCCCCTGCTCTGAGTGGTCGTGCCCCCTCTGAGTGGTCGTGCCCCTTAGGAAAATGCACTGTAGAAGCGGCGTTGAGTGGTCGCAACCCTGCTCTGAGTGGTCGTGCCCCCTCTGAGTGGTCGTGCCCCTTAGGAAAATGCACTGTAGAAGTGGCGTTGAGTGGTCGCGCCCCGCCCAACTGGTCGCGCACCTAGTTTGAGTGGTCGCGCCCCCTGAAAATGAACCCAATTTGCTGCAAGTCGCCCTTCTTGACCTCTCACTTGTTTTTGCAAGCTTGCAAATGCATAATGAGGCTATGTAGAAGGAAATTTAGTCTTTATAGGCCCAAATTTGAAAAAATTAAATCACCAAACCCACTTTCTAATGTTTTTTGCTTTGGCATTCACTTTAACACTGTTTTAAGTTCACTTTGCCTGAATTTGATCTTTTGAGTGCTTTAACTCCGTTCTTTTTG
>APFE030525944.1:582-16894 GCA_000404065.3 Pinus taeda
TTTGGCATGAGCGATTTGGTCACTTAAACTATCGCTCCCTTCAAAATCTATGTAAAGAAAATATGGTGACAGGTCTTCCTATGGTATCTTGCAGAGATGGTGTTTGTTCTGGACGTGTACTCAGAAAACATCATCATGATAGTTTTGAAAAACATGCCTCTTAGCACGCCTCAACCCCTTTACAGCTTGTGCATAGTGATTTATGTGGTCCATTTCTTGTTGTTTCATTCTCTGGCTACAAGTATCTTAACTTTCATTGATGATTTCTCCAGACACACTTGGGTATACTTCTTAAAACTCAAGAGTGAAGTATTTAACATGTTCTTGGCCTTTAAGGCCTTTGTTGAGAAACAATCTGAACATCAAATTCTTAAGCTAAGATCTGATAATGGTGGAGAATGTGTTAACAACAAATTCATCAACTTTTGCATTGAGAATGGAATTCAAATGCAACAAACTGTTCCATATACTCCACAACAAAATGGTGTAGCTAAAAGGAAGAATCGCACCTTAAAGGAAATGGCTATATGTATGCTTCAATCTAAAGGCTTAGTCTTAATTTTTGGGCAGAAGCAATTAACTGTGCAAATTACATAGTAAATCACACTCCTACTAAAGTTTTAAAGAATATCACTCCAGAATAAACATGGAGCTCAATTAAACCAAATGTAAGTCACTTTCGTGTTTTTGGAAGTGAAGCATCGGCTTATATTCCAGATGAGAAACATAAAGCTTTAGAACCTAAGAGTGAAAAATGTATTTTTGTTGGATATTCTGAAGATGTCAAAGGATATAGACTTATTCCACTTAAGTCCAAAAATGCTATCATTAGAAGAGATGTAATGATTGCTGAAAATATATCGACCTACGAGCCTAGTTTGGCCGATATGCCACCTCTCTCTATCCCTTGTACTTTTGAAAACATTTTTTCTTCAAATGATGACAACGAGGATGACAATCCTCCCCCACCTTCTCAGGATCCTCCTTCAGCGCCTCAGCTTCCAAAATGGGTCTGTGATACTCGAGATGCAGCAAGTGATCCTACAGATCAGTGATGTACCCGTTCTCAGTTCGATAGAGCCTCTTCTTTACTGCCTCAAGCTTCAACGAATCATGATCCTGACACCTTTGCAAAAGCTTCAGGCCATCCAGATTGGGATGCAGCTATGCATGAAGAATATCATTCATTATTGGCAAATGATACATGGGATCTTGTTCCTCTTCCAAAGGGACGAAAACTTGTTAGATGCAAATGGGTTTACATAACCAAGTTCGAACCAGATGGAAAAGTTGATAAACATAAAGCTCATCTTGTTGCTAAGGGATTTTCACAAGTTGAAGGCATTGACTATACTAAAACCTTCTCCCCTATTGCCAAAATGAACTCTATCCGCCTTGTTCTTCCCTCTTGATGCCTCTTTCAAATGGGAAGTCCATCAGATGGATGTTAAATCTGCCTTCTTGCATGGGTACTTGCATGAAAAAATCTATATGGAACAACCTTTTGGCTTTATACAAACAGACTCCAGCCTTGTATGTCGGCTTAAGAAATCCCTTTATGGTCTCAAGCAAGCCTCTCGGGCTTGGTATGCCAAAATGGATAGCTTTCTTTTAGATAATGGTTTTTCTAGGTGTCATTCTAACAATACTGTCTACACCAAGAAAGTGGGTAAGTCTCTTATCATTCTTGTTCTTTATGTTGATGATCTTATCCTTACTGGTAGTGATCCCAACCTTATAAACCATGTGAAGTCTAGCCTTGAAAAGCAATTTGAAATGACAAACTTAGGACACTTGCATTATTTTCTTGGTCTTCAAGTCTTGCAATCTAAGGAAGGTATTTCCCTTTCCCAGTCCAAGTATGCCTATGATCTTCTACGCCACTTTCACATGGAAGACTGTAAGCCAACCCCTTCTCCCTTTCACTCTGGAGCCAAACTTTCAGTCACTTGTACTTCCGCTGAAGTTGATGCTACCTTATACCGTCAGCTTGTAGGAAAGCTTTTGTATTTGACCCATACCCATCCCGACCTTTCCTTTGTTGTCGGCCTTATTGCCCGGTTTATGTAAAACCCACATGAAAATCATTGGAAAGCAGCTAAAAGAATACTTCGTTATGTTCGAGGTACAATTCAGTTTGGGATTCATTACAGTGCAGAAGCATCTCCTCTATTGGTTGGTTTCCCTGATTCCAATTGGGCTAATGACCCTGATGATCGGAAGTCTACTGCAGGTTATGTGTTCACTCTTTGCTCTGGACCTATTACATGGGCTTGCAAAAAATAAAGTGCCATTTCTCTTTCTTCAACAGAAGTAAAGTATCATGGCGCCGTAGAAGCTAGTGAGGAAGCCATGTGGCTTCGTCAGATCCTATCAGAGTTTAGCTTTCAACAGCAGCATCCGACTACACTTTCGTGTGATAATCATGTTAGGATATTCCGACACATAGGAATAGTTAAGTATAACTTGGTCGAGTATAGAGTTAGATAAAGTGTGTTTCTTTAATATGTACATTTGTACCTTACAATCCGGCGGTCACAATATGTAGTGATCCGACGGTTCATTCTCTCATCGGTATTACTGACACTTGATCCGTGGCTTAACACCCGATTGGTCCATGAATTCTATTTAAAGCGCATGGAGGGTCATTTGTAGGTTAACCGTTCACGAGAGAAGCTTATGTAAATTTTCATTCTTTTAATAAATTGCCTGAAGTGGTCACGTTGGCTCAGGCCGTGGACTGTTTCCCTCTTTGAGGGTTTTAACCACGTCAAAATATTGGTGTATTGATCTGTGATCTGTTTGTGAGCGGTGTCCTTTTAGGGTTCTGTCTGAGGAACTTACCCTGTAAATTCCTACATGGTGTCAGAGCTATTTGAGGGCCGCGTCCGTTGGTGATCCAAATCTGAAGCCGGTAGAACTACATCCGACTGCCATCTCTTAGATCGTTGTTTCTGACTGCTTTCGGGCCGAGAGACTGCTCTGTTGTGTTGGGAGCATCTGTTCCAGTGAGGAACCCCTTTCGTTTCACGCGAAAAGGTTTCCGGTAGCCCTAGCTGCGTCATTTTTAAGATCTTGAGGTATACAGTGTTTATCTGCAGTTTACAATTATTTTCTCTCTGTTTATTTCGGTTTCGGTTTATTTAGCTCTTTTTTTATTACTGGATCTATACCTTTCATTTCTGTGTATGCTCTTTGCCCTGCGACTCTGTGCGATCTGGGCAAATCAGAAACAGAAAGGAAGGATTTTTTTTCTCATGCGTATGCTCTTTTCCCTGCACCTTAGTGTGATCTCGGAAAATCAGAAACATTGGGAAAATATTTAGTTTCTGGGTAAAGCTAACTTTAAGCCATAAGGCTTGTTTTTTTTGTATGTCCGTGTTGTGTTTTGTGTTTTTGTTTTGTAGGAAGAAAAAGAGCTTTATCAAGCAAGCACGCAATCCAAAGCTTCAGTGACCAAAAAAAAACAAAGCTCACCCCCCCCCAATCTCTCTCTAACTTTTTGTATAGTTCACTTGGTTCAAAGCTAATTTATGAGAGTAGAGGTCTTGGGTTCAAATCTCCTTTTTGTAGGAAAAGGGGCGTTTTTTTTTCATTTCCGCACATTCCCGTACTTTGTCAGCGCCTTCATCACTTTTTTTCAAAAAGCCATTACTTCTTCATCCGGACGCCGTTTTCAGAGCCATTTTTTTTGAACCAGCCTAATTTTTCGAGATCTTTCCATTGGAACACTTAGTTTCAGCATATATAGCTTCAGTTTCTGTTAAAATGGAAAGTCCATGCCTAGTTATTCTTGACAGCACCAACTACTTCCAATGGTGGTCCTACATTGTGGATTTACTTAGAAGTAAAGGTCTTTACCAAATAGCCTTAGGCCAAGAAACCAAGCCGAAAGATGAAGAGAAAGCAGTCAAATGGGAAAATAGGCAAGATCAAGCACGTGGGTTATAGGGATGTCTATCTCTCCCGATCTTAGATTCCATATCGCTGAACTTGATACTCCCGATGAAGCAATGAAGCAGATTACTAAAGTTTTTGGAATAAAAAATGAACTTAGAGCCCATCAACTTGAAAATGAGTTGCTTACATTGGACCCCAATAATTTTTCTTGCATTGAAGATTTCTTGTCCAGGTTCAAGACCATTAGACTTCTCTTGGAAGGTGTTAAGGTTAAGAAAGAAGATAGTGCCCTTATCTATTGCATTCTTACCAAGTTGGGACCAGCCTACTCTGTGTTTATTTCCACCTTCCATTCTACAAGAGAAGCCTTCATTTCTCAAGGAAAAGACTACAAGCCCCCTTCCTTTGACTCTTTTTGTGATTCTTTAATAAGAGAACAAGAAAAACTCTTACACCTTGGTCTTCTTAATCTTGGAAACTCTTCTAAGAAAGCGTTAACCGCCCAGCACCATCCAAACTCAAAGAATCCTAAGAAGTCGTATCCTAAAAAGAATGGTCCTAAACCAAACAAGGGTCCTAAGCAATTTCAACCTCAAAATAAAAAATCATTTCACCAGAATGATAAGGAAAATAAAAACAAAGGGAAGAAGACTGATAGACATTGCAACTTTTGTAATGGAGATGGCCACTTAGAATCTAAATGCTTTGCTTTAAGAATATGGAAGCCTTGGAAGCAGCAATGAAGAAACATAACATCCATTTGGAGCACTCTTCAAATTCATCTTCAGGAATGGCACTTTCTGCATGTGGTTGTCAAGCATCTCGGTCTCGCTATGCACTAAATGTATCTTCTTCCTCTCATTCTCATGAGTGGCTCATTGATTCTGGAGCTTCTTATCACATGGCCAAAAATAAAGCCATGTTTTCTTCTTTAAATGATTGTAACACCAAAAATATATATGTTGGTGATGATAGATCTCTTAGTGTTGTAGGGACTGGAACTGTTCATATAGACCATGGTCAATTTAATGATGTATTATGTGTTCCAACCTTATCCTCCAACCTTCTATCTGTATATCAGATAACTCATTCAGGTGAAGGTAAAATCGTTGAATTTTCACCTCACGATGTTGTAATTAAGGACCTAAATGATCCTAGATAGATTTTAGCCACTGGCATTGCTGATGATTCCACAAGGTTGTATAAGTTTCACAACTTTGGGTCATCAAATCTTCCCTCAGTATTTGTTGCTCATAATGATGAAGTGAGCAAACTTTGGCATGAGCGATTTGTTCACTTAAACTATCGCTCCCTTCAGCATCTATGTAAAGAAAATATGGTGACAGGTCTTCCTATGGTATCTTGCAGAGATGGTGTTTGTTCCGGATGTGTACTCGGAAAACATCATCGGGACAGTTTTGAAAAACGTGCCTCTTGGCACGCCTCGGCCCTTCTACAGCTTGTGCATAGTGATTTATGTGGTCCACTTCCAGTTGTTTCTTTCTCTAGCTACAAGTATTTCTTAACTTTTTCATTGATGATTTCTCCAGACGCACTTGGGTATATTTCTTAAAACTCAAGAGTGAAGTATTTAACAAATTCTTGGCCTTTAAGGCCTTTGTTGAAAAACAATCTAGACATCAAATTCTTAAGCTAAGATCTGATAATGGCGGAGAATATGTTAAAACGACTTCATCAACTTTTGCACTGAGAATGGAATTCAAATGCAACATACTGTTCCATATACTCCACAACAAAATGGTGTAGCTGAAAGGAAGAATCACACCTTAAAGGAAATGGCTAATTGTATGCTTCAATCTAAAAAACTTAGTCTTAATTATTGGGCAGAAGCAATTAACTGTGCAAATTACATAATAAATCGCACTCCTACTAAGGCTTTAAAGAATATCACTCCAGAAGAAGCATGGAGCTCAATTAAACCAGATGTGAGTCACTTTCGTGTTTTTGGAAGTGAAGCATGGGCCCATATTCCAGATGAGAAACATAAAGCTTTAGAACCTAAGAGTGAAAAATGTATCTTTCAGACGAAAGCAGGAATCAGCATCCGAGCCACAAATGTTTTGCATGTGCCCGAGTTAGGAATGAATCTGATTTCAATGTCCCAGTTACAGGACAAGGGATACGATGTATACTTCATTGGAAGGGAAGTATACGTCAAACATCCAAATTGGAAGAAGAAGAGACAAATTGGAGCTCGACGCAACAGACTGTATAGATTGCAGCTCGAGTCCCCCATGGAACTAATAGGCAGCAATCATAATGGTGAAAAGGAACTAAATGAACTGTGGCACACACGAATGGGATACTTACACCATGGAGCACTGAGGATGCTCAGAGAGACTATTGCAGGAGTTCCAGTCCTTAGTACTGTGCATGATGATGTACGCAAAGGATGCGTACTAGGGAAGTACACTAAAGCAACGTTTTCCAGAGGTAACAACAAAGCGAAAGGCATATTGGGATTGATATACTCAGGTATTTGTGGCCCAATGTCCATAAGAGCTCTTAGTGGTGGCGAATACTTCGTCACCTTTACTGATGATCACTCTAGAAAAACCTGGATCTATTTCTTAAAGACCAAGGATGAGGTCTTTGATCAGTTTAGAGAATTTAAGGTTCTTGTAAAGAACATGACAGGGAAAAAGATAAAGGTATTGCATTTAGATAATGGTGGAGAGTATACGGACAAAGACTTCACAAATTTTTGTGTAAAGGAGGGCACCAAAATATAATAGACAGCTCCATATAATCCAGAGCAGAATGGAGTAGTAGAGCAAAAGAATAGAACATTTGTTGGGGCGGCAAAGGCTATGTTGTATGACCAGGACTTGCCTAGATTCTTATGGGCAGAGGCTTGCAACATAGTGGTGTATATCCAAAATAGAACTCCTCACAAAGCATTGAGAAATAAAATGCTTGACGATGTCTTCACAGGGAAGAAGCCTGAGTTGAGTCATCTAAGGATATTCGCAAAGTGTGGCATATTGTCACATTCTAGACGAGAAGCGTAGTAAACTGGATCAAACTGTAGAAAAGGAGTACCTCATACGATATAGCGAGACCTCGAAGGCATAAAGAATCTACATTCCTAGCAGTAGGAAGATTGTAGTAAGACGGGATGCAAAGTTCATGGAGGATAGAGCTTTCAGGAAATCTCAAGAGATTCTAGCAGAAGGTTAGTCAGTAGATGTTCTAATAGTCCAACAACAGCAAGGGTAGCGAGGACAAGCAGGAGGACAGACACCTGGATCAAGCATAGTGACCAACACCAATATTTCCTCAAAAGTAGGAAATCCAGGCAGTTCTTAGCAGATGGAACAACAAGAACAAGAGGGGGATTTGATTGAGCCTCCCACCACCAGTGGTAGAACCAGCAAGGAAGAACGATAGACGTTGAGGGACGTTGAGGGACGTTGAGGAGTTTGTAGGAGCTCCTAGAACTAAGAAGAGCCAGCGTAGACAGCCTGATAGGTACCAAGCCTTGGTAGCACAAGTTGAAGAACCCTTCGGCTTTTAGGAAGTCGTTCAACACCAAGTTTGGGTGGATGCCATCGTAGAAGAGTATAGTCTATCATGATGAATGATGTCTAGGAAGTGGTACCTAAACCAGAGGATAGATCAATTGTAAGATCAAGGTGGATCTACAAGATCAAGTATGTTGCAGATGGAAGTATAGAGAAATAAAAGGCTAGTTTCATGGCAAAAGGGTACGCACAAAAGGAAGGAATAGACTATGAAGAGACCTTCGCCCTAGTAGCCAAATATACCTCTATCAGACCCATTATATCCCTAGCAACTTAAATGCAATGGGAGATTCACCAGATGGATGTCAAGACATCATTCTTGAATGGGGTGATAGAAGAAGAGGTGTATATAGAACAACCCGAAGGCTTCGAAACTCATGAAAAGAGAACTCATGTATGCGGGGTAAAGAAAGCCTTGTATGGGCTCAAGAAGGCACCCAGCGCATGGTATGGTCAGATTGATAGTTACTTGCAATAGTTGGGATTCGTTAAGAATGGTCCTGATCCCAATCTCTACTATCTAATGGTGGAAAATGAGCCACTTATTCTGGTATTATATGTGGATGACTTGTTTCTAACAGAGTCATCTAGGCTCATAAAACACTGCAAGAAGAATCTTGAAGCAGAATTTGACATGAACCATATGGGGTTGATGCATTATTTTCTAGGGTTGGAAGTTTGGCAAAAAAATGGGGAGATCTTCCTTAGGCAAGGAAGATATGCTACAAAGATTCTAAAGAGATTCAAAATGCAGGATTGTCGACGCATGGTTACGCCCATGATCACCAACTGGAAGAAAATAGATGCATCAGGAGATAAGGAGGTGGACCCCACCTTGTACAGGCACCTCATTGGGTCGCTCATGTATCTGGTCAACACTAGGCCAAAGATTTGTTTTGTTGTCAACACCCTTAGTCAGTTCATGGTGGAACCAAAAAGGGTGCATTGGGCAGCAACTAGGCACATTCTTAGATATGTGTGTGGAACAATCGAATATGGGTTGAAATACAACCGAGCAGATGACGTCAAATTGAATGGATTCACAGATGCAAATTAGGCAGGTAGTTCAGTAGACAGGAAAAGTACCTCAACAAAAGCAGAATATATGGCAGCCAGCACAGCGACGTGCGAAGCTATATGGCTTAGAAAACTGCTTGTGATTTTGTTCAAGAAGAGATTGGAAGCGACCAGTACTTTTTGTGATAATCAAAGTTGTATTAAATGCTTTGAGAATTCAGTGTTTCATGATCGGTCGAAACAAATTGATATTAGATATCAGTTTATCAAAGACAATGTTCAGCGTGGAGGAGTACAATTGCAGTATGTCTCCACAGGAAAACAGGTAGCAGACATACTCACAAAAGTTGTAGGAAGAGCTAAGTTCATCCAGTTTTGGGAGCAGATGGGTATGGTAGAGAATCTGTTTCAATAGTAGAAACAAGTTGTTTCTCAGTTGCAGTAGCCGGAAATGAGAGGGAGTTGCAGTACAGATGCAGTCTTGGCAGTGGAAGGACCAGCAGCAGTACAAATGTAGCATTTGTGCAGTAGTTGATGGACAATAGTGTCAAACATCAACAACACAGAGGGAGATGTCACAGAATAAGAGTGATGCTTCAGCAGGTTGCATTACTAGAGCACATTCCTCGCTAAGCGAGAGTGTTGATTTCTAGTAGCATCGGATGTGCTCTAAGCCTCAAAATTTGCAGGGAGGCTTGGACACATGTATTCCACAATACCCAGAAATCGTTTTGGGAAATTCCACCCGGAAACAGTTTTATTAAAATAATTAATTTTTTTAATGGGTGCCTAAGTCTAAACTTACGAAATTAGAATAATTAAAGGGTATTAATTAAACTGAGGGTGAAACTTCTAGAAGAAGATAAGGATCAAGTCAATATGATTTGAGCCACTAATTAGAATCTAATCTAGGTCATTGAATACTCAACTAGAGGATTATAAGGACTTCGATGGGCATTTGGAAAATACACCACGCAGATATTCAGTTACCCAAGTAAGATCGATTTTCTCACTGGTCACTAGTCGAAGTTCGGCAAGAGGAAATCAAATCATAGGGAGAATTGCAAGTGAGAAGGAGAGAGGACATCAACATCAGTCGGGAGTGCAAGAGCAGAAAGAAGACACAAAGTAGACAAGGGAAAACACAGAGGCTGTGAAGCTGGGACTAACGTTGGGACTGCGTAGTCCCTACACAGAAGCTGATGCAGTGAGACGCAGAGGGGCTAGCATGTCCTCTCCAGAGTCAGAATCTCGCTAAGAATCGTGAGAATATTGTTTGTAAAATTTCTCACATAAATTTCTCTTCTATTCTGCTAGTTGTAACTTGTACATGAGATTTTCGCTGAAGATCAATAAAGAAACCCTCATTTGCTGCACCGGTTTTCCCACATTGGATTTTTCCAGGGATAATTGTCCAAAAATAATTATCATTGTGATTATACTTGTGCAGTATTTTTCCTTGCATTTACTTTCTACAGTATTTTAATTGTGAAGGTTGCAGTAGAACTTATTTCGATATTTGTTGTAGAAACACTGTGAATAACTTATTTATGAATTAATAAGTAAAAGAAATAATATCAGTCACCGCAATTGGATTTCTATTTAGAAATTTTCACATACTCAATGGTTAAAACAAGTGACCTTGCAGTTCTCTTGTGGGCAATCCCTTGTAGGAATGGAGGCACTTGGGTCGTTAGAAGCAAAAGGAGGTATAGTGTTAAATTTGGACAACTAGGTCCAAACTCCATGTTCTGATGCTCAGATTAAGAGGCTAATATTTTTATTGGATTCCTCTTTCTGAGAGGTGTAAAATCCATATAAAAATAGTCTTAATCCGATGAGCAGAACTTATATTTTGAATTTATTATTCTTAATAAATTATATGTGCAAGGTCAGCCAGTTTTGTAGGCTCACATGCCCAACAGATGTGTCACACACCCTCATTGATGGATATAAATACAGGAAAAGTTGGAGAGAATTTCATCACAACACAACTCACATCTTCCTCTCTCATCCTAAAGAGTACAAGCTACCTGGAGGACGAATTTCAGCCACACGTGGGAAGGACGAAGAGGACTTTTCTGCCTGCTAGGGTTTTGCAGAAGTTTGACCAGCGTTGACTTTGGTCAACGTTTGGTCCAATCCAGCTGAAAATTGGTGGAAAGTTCGATTTTTGAAGGCCGTACTACCTGGCACAAAAATCGAGGTCAAAGGGTTGACCGTTTTGCTGTTGCATTGACTTTTAGCTTGCTGCCCCTGTGTTGACTTTTCAGGACAGCGTTGACTTTTGTAGAATTGACTTGGGTTGACTCATCTGTTGGTTGGAGGGTTGTTGTGACACACGCTGCGCTGGCTGACCAAAAGTGACTTTGCTGGTTGAAGCATCCTGTTGACCGCCGAAACGAACACACACATTTTTTCCTGTTTCTGATTTGTCTTCTGTAAGATCTGCTTATATGTTCTATCTGCATTTTGCTTAACTACTTGTATGATTGCTGTGAGAAAAGTGAAATTGCTCTTAGCATAGAACATCTACAAAACTTAACACAGCCTCTGCGTCAGCCTCTACGAGCCTCTGCGTCAGCGTCTACGAGCCTTTGCATCAGCCATTCTTGGGCCTGCGTTGTCTCTCCCGACACTTCACTGCCACTCTGTTATGTATTCTTCAGCCTTGGATGGAATCCCTTGCTAACCTACCCCTCGCTGCAACTGATCACTAACTCGATTTCCTCAGCAAACCCAGCCCCAGAAAATCGAATTCTTGATCTCTCTTATTGTGTCTCCAACTGACCCTCAAGCCTCCTCTTATACTTTTCCTGTTGACGATTCAACTGCAGAGATTAAGTCCCTAATCAACGGCTAAGAATAGATCTGGCTTGATCCTCATCACTTAGAACTTTCTCACCCATTTTATATTAAAACACATTAATATTTTTATTTTCCTAAGTTTAGACTTAGGAACTCATTAAAAATATTAATTATTTTAATATCTCTTCATCTGGGTAGAATTTCTCCAAACGATTTAAGGATCTTGGAGATCTCATGTGCCTTAGCCTCTCCACCAAATTTCATGGCTAAAGCACATCCAATGCTACCAAAAATCAACACTCCCTCTTAACGAGGAATGTGCTCTAGTAATGCTTCATCACAGAAGCATCACACTGATCCCCCGCATCGATCCTTTGTGCTGATGCTTGGCCTATTGCCTCACATCCACTACATTACTGCTACCCATGACACTTCCATTGCCATTGTAACATATGTACTACAACTCCCTCTCAACATGTTGCATCATGCTACCCATAGCACTGCCACTGCTAACTGTTGCACTGCAACTCAGTGACCGAGAAGTAAGTAATTGACTTCACCCAAACAATGACATCCCAGTCAATCTGGACGCCTCGTAATGCTAAAGCTACTTCAGTTGCTATCCTATGCTCTCTCCACTGCCACTATGCCCCTCCAAACACCTTTGTGCCTCTTGCACTGCTAGAACTGTTGATTTGGGGTAGCATCGGATGTGCTCTAACCACGAAAATTGGTGGAGAGGCTAAAGCACATAAGATCTCCAATACCCAAAAAGGGTTTGGGCAGATTCTAAATAATTTGAGAGATATTAAAATAATTAATATTTTTAATGGAGTCCCTAATTCTAAACTTCGGGAAAACAAAATATTAATGTGAATTAATATAAAATTGTGTTAGAATGGTACAAAAGTCATGGATCAAGCCAGATCTAATCTTAGTCATTGATTAGGGACTTAATCTCGGTCGTTGATTTGTCAACGAGAAAAGTATAAGAGAAGGCTTGAGGGTCACTTGGAGAATACATCGAGTTGATCAAGATTTTGATTTTCTGGGACAGAGTTTGCTGAGGAAGTCGAAAGAGTGATCAGAGTTGCAGCTGAGGGGCAGTGAATACAGAAGCAGAGAGGCAGAGATAGTACAAGGAGGATCAGCGCAGAAGCCGGGAGAAAGGGATGCAGAGCCGGCCAAAGGTTCACACAGAGCCAGCCAGGGCTCTCGCGAAGGCAGCCAGGAGTTGCGCAGTGCCTCAAAGAGCCAGCGTGGGTGACTCAAAGGCTCTAAGGGCTGACGCAATGCCTCCAGAGGCTGACGTAGAGCGAGCTAGGGTGACGCTGGGCCAGAAAGGGCTAACACAGTCCCTAGAGGTTGACGTTGGGGTTTTTGTGGGGAAAATTGGAGTTGGGAGCTATCGGAGTGTTTATCCGAGGTTTCAGTCGGAACATTTGTCTCCGACTGAGAGGTACTACTATCGAGATTATTCTTTGTTGGGTGAGTTGGTTTTGTCACCGAGGTTCTATTCTGAAACTGGTTAATAACTAAAACCCTCATATCGCTACATCAGTTTTCCCGCATCGGGTTTTTCTGGGAACATTGGTCCAAAAACAACAATGTCACTTGCGTGCTTGTTTTGTTTCCTTCAGTTGATGATCTGTAATGTGTTGAGCATGTACTTGTATTTATTTTCAGTATTTACATGGTAAATAATTGGTTAATTAAATCAGAACAAGTAGGCAGAAATAAATCAGAAAAGTGCATGAAGGGTTTCTAACAGTTAGACTTAGAAATTCCAACATGGTATCAGAGCGTGGTTGCAGATCACAGGAGAACTAAGGACATCAGTAGAGCAAAGCAACAACAGCAGAAAATCGTTGTCCCGAGTGACAGAAGTTGTTCCTAGCAGAGAAGCAGCAAGGAAGGGGTGACGCAGTGCCTACGTTATCAAGTTTGAGCCGGGAAGAGGATCAGCGCAGTGGCAAAGGGGAGCAGACTAGACCTACGCCGTGCCCAGTCATCTTTCTCAGTCATGAAGGATTGACACCCGTCGCCAGGAAGTGCGGATTTTGCTGGTGTCGGGATTGCGCAGAGCCTAGAAGCTCTAACCTTCAGTTTGCTGGAGCTTAGGAGGTTGTGGGTAAGTTGCAGAGTAAAGTTGGTGGGGTATTGTAGTCAGAATAGTACCTAACAGGGCAAGACCAAGGAGGAGGGAGTTGCTACCGAGGATTTCTAGCCAAGAAATCTGGATCAATGGTGTCGCTGCACTAACGATCAGAGTGGGGGCATCTCGACATTGGCAAAAGGATCTCCAGGAGGGAAATCAAGGCTCAGAGGGAGTCACACCAAGAACTTCCAAGAGAGAAGTAGAGGAGAAGCGAGATGGTAGTGAACGGGGTAAGAGACCAGGATAGACTGAATGAAGCCTTAAACTTCGTAGTCTGGAAGGCCAGGATCTTGTCCGTTCTAGACAGGAATCGTGTCAAGCACTTCACCTTGAGGAAAATAGCGATCCCAATTGACCCAGCTGAGACCAACAAGTACGAGGAAGCAATGGCGAGGGCCAAGAGCATCATCCTTGACGGGGTCAAGGACCATGTAGTACCACATTGTCGAAAAGGACACAGAGAATGAGATGTGGGAGGCCCTAAAGAAATTGTACCAGTACACTTCTGTGCAGAGAAGGATGCGACTAGAAAATCAGCTACAGTCATACCAGATGTAGAAGGGAGAACAGATCGACCCCTTCCTCGATCGATTGAAGGAGATTCGGGATCAACTAACTTCCATAGGAGCCACGCCAGATCAAGAATTGATGGTGAGAATAGCCCTGAACGCAGTCTCGGAAGACTGGGTGGTGTTTGTCCAAAGCATACTGCGCAGGTCGACCCTTCCAGATTGGGAGGAAATGTGGGTAACTCTTCGCCAAGAAGAGATCAGAACGCTGAGCAAGGTGGGGAGCAACGGCAAGGGAATCAGAATCAAGAAGGAGGAGGTGGATGATCTAAGGGAAAGCAAGAGAAATGGAAGAAGGACCTCTCCAAGGTCAAATGCTTCCACTGTGGGGAGTTGGGTCATTATGCGACCTAGTGTCTAAGGAAGAAGAGCAAGGGAGTTGCCTCCAAGACCAAGGTTGCGCCAGCAAGGCCAGAGAAGGAAGTGGAGACAGACAATGACTATGCCATGAGTGCACACACACAACTTGAACGGAAGTGGGGGGACATCGCGCTGTAGTCAGACGGACTACAGGCGATGAAGGGCAGGGTCCTCGAGGTACCCAGCCTCTTGAATTAGACCTTGCTACGGGAGCCCTGAAGAGAAGAAGCAGTACTAGCAGAAGTCAAAAGAGACGGATGCGGATGGAGTGGCAGAGGGAGCTACAGTGTAGGATTCCCAAGACAGCGTGAGGTAGCAGTGCGAGAAGAATGGGGGTATTGCACCAGTGCAAGATAGCACAGAGAGATGTGCAACGATGCGAGGTGCCTGGAATAGTTGCAGCAGCGCAGAGGTCAAAGAGGGAGCACTTGTCAACGACAAAGGGAGCTTCAGCATCATGGGTGTCTCTAGCCTGACGGAGATGTCAGAGTTGGGAAATCAGTTACTTACTTCTCAGTAACTGGGTTGCAGTGCAGTAGTTAGCAGTGACAGTGCTATGGGCAACACGATACAACAGTATGAGAGGGAGTTGCACTACAGACACAGCAAGGGCAATGGCAGGGCCATGGGCAGCAGTACAGGATGTAGCAGTGTAAATGATGGGCAGCAGGCCTAGCATTAGTACAGGGCCCGATGCCGGATGATCAGGGTGATACTCAATGAGGAGCATTGCTAGAGAACAATCCTCGTTAAGAGGAAATGTTTATATGGGGTAGCATCGGATGTGCTCTAGCCACGAAAATTGGTGGAGAGGGTAACGCACATAAGATCTCCAATACATAAAAAGGGTTTGGGCAAATTCTAAACAGTTTGAGAGATATTAAACTAATTAATATTTTTAATGGAGTAAAATAAAATATTAATGTGAATTAATATAAAACTGTTATAATGGTCCAAAAGTCATGGATCAAACCAGATCTAATCTTAGCCATTGATTAGGGACTTAATCTCGGTCATTGATTTGTCAACGAGAAAAGTATAAGAGGACGCTGAGGGTCACTTGGAAAATACACCGAGTTGATCAAGATCTCGATTTTCTGGGGTAGGGTTTGCTAAGGAACTTGAAAGAGTGATTAGAGTTGCAGCTGAGGGGCAGTGAATACAGAAGCAGAGAGGCAGAGATAGTACCAAGAGGATCAACGCAGAAGCCGGAAGAGAGATACGCAGAGTCGGCCAGAGTTCACGCAGAGCTAGCGAGGGCTCACACAAAGGTAGCCAGGAGTTGCGCAGTGCCTCAAAGAACTAGTGTGAGTGACGCAAAGGCTCTAAGGGCTGACGCAGTACCTCCAGAGGCTGACGCAGGGCGAGCTAGGGTGACGTTGGTCTAGAAAGGGTTGACGCAATCCCTAGAGGTTGACGTTGGGGTTTTCATGGGGCAGATTGGAGCTGGGAGTTGTCGGAGTGTTTATCTAGGGTTTCAGCCAGAACATTTGTCTCTGACTGAGAGGTACTATTGCCGAGATTATTCTCTGTTGGGTGAATCAGTTTTGTCATCCAGATTGTATTCTGAAACTGTAGAATAATTAAAACCCTCAGATAGTTGCACCAGTTTCCCCGCATTGGGTCTTTCCAAGGACATTGGTCCAAAAACAACGGTGTCACTTGTGTGCTTGTTTTGTTTCCTTAAGTTGATGATCTGTAATGTGTTGAGAATGTACTTGTATTTATTTTCAGTGTTTACAT
The DNA here is from genome assembly GCA_000404065.3 of Pinus taeda. Taxonomy (NCBI): domain Eukaryota; kingdom Viridiplantae; phylum Streptophyta; class Pinopsida; order Pinales; family Pinaceae; genus Pinus; species Pinus taeda. The sequence continues at coordinate 16,683 of APFE030525944.1, forward strand.
GGTAAAGAACTTGTTAATTAAATCAGAACAGGTAGGCAGAAATAAATAAGAAAAGTACATGAAGGGTTTCTAACAGTTAGACTTAGAAATTCCAACAGCAACCTCCACTGGGCTGCTACAAACTTCTGCACACTAGCACTGCCTTGTCGCTCCATCACACCTTGCTCCACCCAACACCTGTCATCATGCTACTGTCATTAAGGGCTCCCGTA
>APFE030525949.1:0-15749 GCA_000404065.3 Pinus taeda
GTCTACTTCTTAAACCATTGTGAAACTTGGTTTTGGCACTCCTAAACCACTACAGAACTCAATTTTTGGCACTCTCATCTATTGAGCAAGGTAATTCATTCAATACCAAGTTGGTTTATTTAATGTTGTGTAATCTCTATCAATACAGTGGGAATAATCATAATCTTTTCTTTCCAACTTATCTTGTGCTACTCATCGTTATCGCTGGGGTAAGATAACATTTTATGCATAGTTATCTCATGCTATCCTCTTCACCCAGTGGATAGGTTTTTCTAGGAAACCTAGGAAACAACACTCACTGAATACAAAAATCATTTCAGATCCATCCATCTTAACATGTTGATATTTGTAGCATATTGTAAACAACAACAACAATTGTGGTTTCATTGTGCTTCACAATGGGGCTTTTGCGTTATATTTTTCTGAGTCCATCTCACTTCATGTTTTTTTGTTTTTATTATTAGAAACTAGCGGCTAATGATTATCAATGGATAGCCTTCAACCAAATCTTCAGTAAACAGAGAGAGGCTTAGTCGAAAACAAATATAAATCTTATGGTGATTCCACCACGTCCCAGCAAAATGCTACTTCAACAGTGACCATCGTATCAATCACACGCCTTTACTTTGTGTCTTTAACGGTACTTTTGCTTGATTTTTTTTAAAATCATTCCTTAAACTTACAAGTACGATTTTCTCTTTCCCTAGACCAATAGCATATTGGTGAAACTTCTGGTTAATACGGAGCAAGATTCCTGGGTGACACTCCCTTAGCCATTAGTGGTACGAAAACTTCTTCCTTACTTCAACTTGTATGGCCGAGTTAGAGAGGAATTGATTCCCCTCTGGGGTAATAGTATGTTAATTTATGCATTGGAAAATTTGATGCCATAGATAGAAATTCATAACTATGCACACCATATCTATGGTTGTGCCAATTTTGGAGGTTTCAAACTAGGTGATATAGTCGAAATTTCCGTAACTATCAATCTCTGCAACCCATGCAAAAAGGATACTATCATCTGATGATTTGGATTGGGTAAGAATGGTCCAAGCCATCGCCATCTACATGAGAGCAGAGGCATTGTTCGATGTTATACTCAAAGTAACCCCTTCTCACCTTGAACTGCATGTTGAGTGTAGTCAAACATTTGATGAACAACTCAATTACGAGTTAATAATAGTCAACAATGCATTAAGGCCAAGTGTGAAGTGACACCCACAAGGAAGGGTTTCATCCACCAATTAGGTAGAGCAGCCCATATGTCCATCGACATGGCATTTGACCATTTGCAATTTGCATCTCTAAAAAAAATTGCATTCATAATAGCATACTTAGATGACCTCCGATCTATTAAGTGTTAACCAATGTGCAATCCAGGGTTATTCAGAACACTATCCAATATCTCGGCTCCTACCCAATAGTTTGTTATTGCATGATGCTCTAGTCAACATTTTTGTTTCTCACACATATACAATAATTAGGAACTGAAATAAATAATATTTCTGGATAGAAAATTCCAATGTCAACATAAATACTTCTTCTTCATTCTTCATGATTCATGCAACAAGAATTGTGCATATATGCTCCATATTCCTTTAACTAAAAAATTGTTAATATTTAGATTCAATCTTTAAGAATCATTACAGATTTGACACTTATACCTTGACTCTCTATTACACTTTTAGTAGTGAGGCCAAATGAGGGCTCAAGAATTTAGCCTCCAAGATCCATAAATTTAAAATTTTCGATTCATTCACAGTTAAAGCCTTACCCCTCCTTGCAGATCTTGTCTTCTAAAATTACCTCATGCATATTACTATTAGGCCATGGTACAATTTTCTCATTAATTGTTTTATTGGTTCTCTTGTATGGAACCTTAGATTCGTTAACATCTTGGATGCACTTGATCGACCATTGAAGGCATGATGGTAGGCATCCTATCAACATATCTAGGTAAATATTCACCAACATTAATGGACATTAATTTCATGATCATGGTAGTGTTATTGACTAGTCTTTCATTCCCATGCATACTAGTTATATATGCAATACAAATACTTAATCCATTAATCGTAAAATAGGATACATATTCCTCAATTGGTGAGTTTTCATAAACATATATTACTTTAGAGAATTATGATCATACCATATCTATGTAGTGGATGTAATACGACGAGTTAGAAAATCCATAAAATCCACAGTCATCTCACATATTCATAGATAATCTCACCATAACCCACATTGCTTCCACTATTAACTCTATTCTTAGATGTAAAATACGCCCTATGTATAATAATTTCATCACATTCATAGTAACCCATTAGCATAAGTAATCTAAGTATGTTCATTATGCTACCCTGTATGGGTACTATAACTGTTAATTCATTTAATGTACTTCTACCGATAACTTCACACTAGAAGCCACATGCAAGCCGATCATGAGAAATATAAAGTGGTGATACCAATACCAACAACTATTTACCATGATACCACCATTTCTCATACACATTAAATTTCACATACATAAGAGACAGATAATACCTTATCTATACAACTGAGCTTCATGGGTTAATCACTTCAACAAAAAACTGGAACAATAACAAAAACTGGTGAAAATATTCTCATAAACAAACTGGAAACCATAACCGAGAGAGAGAGGGTAAGATTCAACATACAACCATTTCATGCAAATAACACCAACTAAATCTCAGTTGGAGGGGGGAGCACCACCACCTAGCCATGAATCACCTCTAACCCCCCCCCGAAGCGCAGATCCTGCCAAGGATCAAATGTCCTCAATTGATTGATGCATTGGGTATTTAATATGCTCTTTCATGATTTAGTTACCATTAGCAGTGTCCCACTTTATGGTTTTTTCCATTTGCCTAGGTCTTATACGAAAAAGCTGTTCTTTATCTCCCATGGCGCTTTTCCACATGAAAGCTTGCCTTTATCTCCCACAAAGGTTTTATGTCCAATGGATATTTATCTCCCATCCATCCTTTGGATATCTAATCCATCCAAGCTTATCTAGAATCCCATCTAGAAGCTTATCATGAAAGATTCATCTCTATCCCATTCCTTACAAGATTCAGCAAGCATCTCCTCTCTCTTGGTGCTCCACCCTTCAAGTGATTTATTTTATTAATTTATTTGATAATACAATTTCTTTTCATATTACATATTGCCTAGCTTTCCTTAGCTTAGGTGTAGAATAGTTTAACCCACAAAGGAGGGTATCAAACCTAGCTTTCCTCTGCATAGGTTTACAACATTTAACACATAAGGGAGGATATCACACCTAGCTTTAACTTAGGTTAGGTTTACAATAATGTAGTACATAAGGGATATCTACCTCCACAATTTTTTTGTGGGCAAATTTAATATAAAGCTCCTATGGAACAATATTCCCAATTTATTTGGAAATTTAAGCATATAAAGTTAATATTAAATTCTCACAAACCAAGGCAATTTTATATTTCTAGAATGAGACATGCTCAACTAGAGTAACTAGGAGTGACAACACTTTTAGTATTCAAAATCAAAGAGAGTTTTCCTTGTTAGTAAGTAACGCTTTGTTGATTTTTGACACAGCAACAGCTTGGTGCAACCCACTAGATTACAATAGCAGATTCACAATAAAAATAGAAAATTTCATTTTAAAAACACCGGAATCAAATTTCCTGAGTATTCAAGGAGGGCGCAACCAATATAATACTTTAAACAAAATGGAAACAACGTTGAACCCCAGTTGAGGGCACATATATTTCATTGAAGTCGTAATAAAAATAACTGTCCCCAACCAATTACATTGGCGTTAAAACACTTTTATAACACGTTGATCTATATATAAACATCGCAACTCTCCCATGTTTTATCTGCACAATTGTATTATAAATCGGTGGTTTTAAATCGCTCTTGGCAAACTATTCAAATATCGATTTCTTACCATAACGCCGATGCAATTTCTATTTGGGATCACCACTTGACGGTATGATATGTCACGCAAATTTCGCATAGTTCACACTGCCAATGCCACAATTCTGGAACCGATTCCATTCCAAAACTGACTATAATCTTTGCCTCCAGGTTTATTGCAATATGATGGAATATGCAATTTCTCCCACTCTGATGACAATTACACAAAATCGATACAACAAACACCGTTTATTTTCCTTTGATCAAGATTTTGACGCAATTTCCGTGTTGATGATCTTCGTATCACTCTGTGCTATCACTCTATTCCAATAAGAATTCACTCACTCCCAATTTCTATGTTAATGACATTTCCATACTCACAAAATTGTGACAGTGCCAAGATTGAATAAAACACAGAATTCATATAATTTTCAATAGAACACAAATAGAAATCCACTTCACTCAAATTCTCTGATCAACCGGATTTGAATTTACAGAATCTGTCCCTCAATTTTACAGAAACCACACTTGTATTGATAAAAAAAATGAAACAGAGTTTTGTTATTACAAAAATGAAAAACAGAGTCTTTCTCGCCCATCCCTTAAGAATGATATCTGTTCAATTTTTAACATAACTACCCCCACTAATCTGAGCTTTTCGCTCCACAAAAATCTCACCTAACTCTTCTCCTCTATCACATTAATTTTCTAATAATAGCTTAACATAAATCTTCTATTTATTAATAAATATCTTAAAAGAATCTCCTATCTCTAACTCTCGCTTACACCTGCTCGAACAAATTTTATCACTAAATCTAAATAAAACAGTCTCCTTATTACAATAATAACAAACTATTTGAAAATCAAACCCCACAGTAACTAAAATTGACCAAACAGTAAATGAATTGTCAAGCCACAACATGTGAACATATTTTTCACATTGCTAGCTTATTCCAATGCTCCTGCATCAGAATCCTGGGGTAGAAAAGATTCATCCTTCAGGTTTTCTGGATTTATTCCATATCTCTGTAATTCAGCGGTTGTCAACCAACTGGAATCTTCCATTGGTTGCTCTTTCCACTTGACCAGATACTGGAAATATGTTTGTCCTCGTGTTTTCTTGAACATTCTTTGATCCAAGATAGCTTCCACTTCCTTCTTGGATGCTTTTGGTACCTGTTCTTCCCAATCTACAGTTTGAATTTCATCAGCTGTAATTTCATTCTGCAATTCATTTTCTGCTTCTCTGAATGGATATAAGTCTGCAACATTAAAAATGGGGGATATTTCGATCCCTTCTGACAATTCAATTTCATATGCATTGGCTGAAAATTTCCTTTTAATTTTACAGGGTCCTATTTTCTTCAGTTTCAGTTTATTATAAGTCTTTGTAGGAAATCTCTCTTTCCTCAAATATGCCATAAGCAAATCTCATACCTGAAACTCCTTTTCTCTTCTTTTCAGATCTGCTCTTTGCTTGTACCTCTTGCTGCTTTCCTGTAGTTTACCTTTGACTTCTTCATGTAGTTTCTGCATTTGTTCAACAAAATCTTCAGCACTTTCACTTCTAGCTTCTTGTTTTCCCAAGTCTCTAAGCTCATATACTCCTCTCGGATGCATTCCAAAGACAATATGAAATGGAATCATTCCAGTGCTTCGGTTTGGTGTATCATTGTAAGCGAATTCAGCTTGAGCTAATGCGAAATCCCACTGTTTGGGATTCTGATGTACTAGACTGAGGATGGTAGGCTGAACTAAAACTAAGTTTAGTTCCCAACTTCTTCCGAAGTGTCCCTCAGAAATGCCCTACAAATTTAGTATCTCGATCTGATACAATGCTCGCAGGTAAACCATGCAATATTAAAATCTCAGAAAAGAATAAATTGGCTATCTGTGTGGCATCATTAGTCTTCTTACAAGCAATAAAATGGGCCATTTTTGAAAATATGTCTACAACAACATAAATAGAATAATTTCCTCTCTGAGTTTTTGGTAAACCCATAACAAAGTCCATACTCACTGCATCCCATGGTTGATCTGGTATGCGCAATGGCTGACATAGACCAGTATTCTGACTCCTTCCTTTGGCATACTGACATACCCTATATTTCTCAACAAACTTTTTAACATTAGTTTGCATTTTAGGCCAAAAATAAAAAGCATTCACCTGAGCGAAGGTTTTACCTTGTCCAAAATCATGAGACAATCCTCCACTATGCTTTTCCATAATTATGTTCTCCCACATGGAACATTTGGGAACACATAATTCATTGCTTTTAAATAACAGGCCTCCTTGGATAAGGTAGTCCATCCACTCACTTCTGTTATGGTTCACCGGATTTTGAACTGTTGTGTAGATATCTTGAAAATCCTCATCATCCTTGTACATTTCTATCATTTCATCAAAACCTACCACACCCACTTTAAATTCTTGCAAAAGAAAACTTACCCTGCTCAATGCATCTGCCACTTTATTTGACTTACTACTTTTATGATTTATTACAAAAGTGAAACTTGACAGAAATTCCACCCATTTAGCGTGCTTCTGATTTAACTTTGGCTGATTATTAATAAACTGCAAAGCGTGGTTGTCTAAATATAAGATGAACTCCTTTGGCAACAAGTAATGCCTCCACTTTTTCAATGCCTACACAATAGCGTAAAATTCTTTATCATAGGAAGAATATTTCCTTTTCACATCATTTAATTTTTCACTGAAATACACTATCGGTCTTTGGCCTTGACTCAGCACTGCACCAACTGCTTCTCCACTTGCATCAGTTTCCACTTGAAAGACTTTCTCGAAATTTGGCAATGCTAGAACATGATTTTCTGTTATCTTCTTTTTTAGCAAATTAAAATTCCTGTCAGCTGCTTCTTTCCATCGAAAAGGCTGATTGACCTCCCTGATTGTTTCAAGGATTGGTGCACGAGTAAACCCCTTTATAAATTTTTGGTAGAAACTAGCAAGTCCATGGAAACTTCTTATCTCGAATACACTCCTCGGAGTAGGCCAATTTCTAATTGCTCGTACCTTTTACGGATCCATTTTTAAACCTTCTTTGGAAATCACAAATCCCAAGTATACTAGTTCTTCTTTCATGAAACTACATTTCTTCAAATTGATTAGTAGTTTTTCCTTCTGCAGAGTTTTCAGGACTAACTTCAGATATTCCAAATGCTCCTCTTTACTTTTGCTAAAAGCCAGAATATCATCAAGGTAAACAACAACAAATTTACCTGTATATTCTTTCAAGACTTCGTTCTTTAATCTCATGAACGTGCTGGGCACATTAGTGAGCCCAAAAGGCATCACTAACCACTCATACAGTCCATTATTTGTTTTGAACGTTGTCTTCCATTCATTGCCTTCCCGAATTTTATACCCGCTTTTTAAATCTATCTTTGTAAAATACCTGGATCCACTTAAACAATCCATTAAATCATCCATTCGCACAAAGGAAATCTATACCTGACTGTTATCTTGTTGATAGCTCTGGAATCGGTGCACATGCGCCATTCTCCTTCCTTTTTCGGACTAAGCACCATTTGCACACCACAGGGACTCAGAATTTCTCGAATCAACCCCTTGTCCATCAGCTCCGAAACTTGTCTTGCAAATTCTGCATTTTCCCGAGGAGTTAATCTATATGCAGCTTTATTAGGTAGACTTGCTCCTGGTATTATGTCGATATGGTGACTTATACTTCTAATCAGTGGTAATTCGTTTGGCAATTCATCCACGATGATATCCATGAAATTATTTAACACAAATTGAATTTCTTCAGGAAAATCATTTAAATTTGTGGAGGTTAAAATTACCTTTGGCCTCCCCACGATAGCGAAATACACCTCCTCGCTTTTATCAACCTCCTGTAGCAGTTCTTTGCCACTCATCAACATAATACTATTTTCAGGCAACTCTTTATCAGCATCGTTCTTCACTGGCAGCAATGTATGTTTAATTCCCCCATTCTCTATGGTGTATGTATTTCTTCTTCCATCATGAATCACCTTCCGGTCAAATTGCCATGGTCTCCCCAATAACACGTGACATACATCCATGGGCATTGTGTCACAAAAAATCACATCTTTGTATGTGCCAATCTGCATTTCCACATTACACTGTTCTGTCACAATGACTTGATGACCCTTCTGAAGCCAGGATACTTTGTAAGGTTCAGGATGCGCTTTCCTTGTTAATCTGAGCTTTTCCACCATCTCTGTAGACAGAAGATTGTGAGTACTCCTGCTATCAATTATAACCTTACAGCACTTACCCTTTCATTTGCATGTCGTACTAAACAAATTCTTCCTTTGCGCTGGTTCCCCAATCTCTTTTTTTGATCTAAGCAAAGTTCTTCTGAGTAGTAATGATTCACCTTCTTCAGGTGGTTCCTCTTTCACCACAAGTCGAGGTGGTTCTGGCTCTACCTCAGCTATGTTTGCACCCCTCTGGCTTGCTGATTTGTTATGAGGATAGTCCCGTGACATATGTCCCCATTATCCACAGGTATAAAACCTTACATCTCTGCCTCGCCCTCTTCCTCTGGGCGTGAATCTCCCTCTACTAGATTCACCCATCTGTGGTGATATGTTGCTTGAACTTCTTGTTTCAACTTGATGCTGTGTTCCTCTAGATCTGCCAGCTCCTCTACCTCTCGCTGAGTTATTTCCTCTATCTCTTTGACTCTATTTTCTTAATATTTTCTCCTCTACTTTCAGGCTTGCTTGATAGGCATCCTCAACAATTTTCAAACTTAACAGGCTAATTTCATCTTGTATTTCATACCTTAGCCCATTAACATATATAGCTACTTTCTCCAAATCATGTTCTACATGCCTTGTTCTGATACTTAACCTATAGAATTCTTGTGTATACTCCTTAACATACATTCCTTTCTGCTTCAGATTTTGCATCTTCTTAAAAGGATTCAAATGATAGTCTTTAGGCAAAAACTTGGCTTGAAGTTTTCTTACGGTTTTATCCCACTGCTTTATCATAGATTTCCCTTTGCTTGTTCTTGATGTTTGTAACTCGTCCCACCAGATGGCTGCATGGCCCTTTAGTCTAGTGATTGCAAACTTCACCCTCTTATTCTCCTCAATCTCTTCATAATCGAAGTACTGATCTATGGATCTGATCCAATCCATGAGCTCCTCATCATTCAGACACCCTTCATACATAAGAATCTCCATTTTGGGTTTGCTTCAAGCCTTTGCGAGCATCTTGATGATTTTGACATTGTCATTCTCTTCTTCGGCTTCCACATCTGCATCAGATTCTTCTGAAGAACTCTCAGCTCCCTCATCAGGCGCTCTTCTTTGGGCTGTCTCCATTAGTTCACACAATCTCCGCACTTCTTCTATCAAAACTGCATTAGGTTCTTGTCTCCCGCTACCAATTCCCCTTTCGGGTGGCAAAAATTTCATTTTAAAAACAACGGAATCAAATTTCCTGAGTATTCGAGGAGAGCGTAGCCAATATAATACCTTAAAAAAAATGGAAACAGCGTTAAAACCGAGTTGAGACGCACATATATTTCATTCAAGTCATAATAAAAATAAGTGTCCCCAGCCAATTACATTAGTGTTAAAACGCTTTTATAACAGGTTGATCTATATATAAACACCGCAACTCTCTCATGTTTTATCTGCACAACTCTATTATAAATCGGTGGTTTTAAATCGCTCTTGGAAAACTCTTCAAATTTCGATTTCTTACCATAACTCAGATGTAATTTCTATTTGGGATCACCACTTTCCGAAATGAATGTCACTCAAATTTCGCGTAGTTCACATCGCCGATGCCACAATTCTAGAACCGATTCCATTCCAAAACTGATTATAATCTTCGCCTTGTGTTTTATTGCAATATGATGGAATATGCAATTTCTCCCGATGCGACACAGCAAACACCGTTTATTTTCCTTTGATCAAGATTATGACGCAATTTTCACGTTGATGATCTTCCTATCACTCTGTGCTATCACTCTGTTCCAATACTAATTCACTCACTCACAATTTCTAGTTAATGACTTTTCCAAACTCACAAAATGTGATAGTGCTGAATAAAACACAAAATTCATATAATTTTCAATAGAACACAAATCGAAATCCACTTCACTCAAATTGTCTGATCAACCATATTCAAATTTACAGAATCTGTCCCTCGATTTTACACAAACCACACTAGTATTTATAAAAAAATGAAAAAGACTTTTGCTATTACAAAAATGAAAGTCTTTCTCGCCCATCCCTTAAGACCGATATTTGTTCGATTTTTAACATAACTACCCCCACTAATGTGAGCTTTTCGCTACACAAAAACCTCACCTAACTCTTCTCCTCTATCACATTAATTTTCTAGTAATAGCTTAATAAAAATCTTCTATTTATTAATAAAGAGCTTAACAGAATCTCCTATCTCTAACTCTCGCTTACACCTGTTCGAACAGATTTTATCAATAAATCTAAATAAAAATGTCTCCTTATTACAATAATAACAAACTATTTGAAAATCAAACCCCACAATAACTAAAATTGACCAACAGTAAATGAATTGTCAAGCCACAACATGTGAACAGATTTTCACATTGCTGGCTTATTCCGATGCCCCTCCATCAATTTTATCCTTATAATAACCCTAGTTTCTCACCAAATATGAGTACCAATATCATGTTGATCTATTTGATGAGAATATATTTACCATATGAGGACGGTTTGACAAAATGTATTAATAGAGGTGCTAGAGAAACATCACGAGTGCAATAATGCTGGAACATATAGATTGTGGTCAGTCTATGTGATATTAGTGATAAATATTGACATCATTTACCTTAAATAAGTTTTCCCATAGACCCCAAAGTTTCTCTAAATGGGTATTGATGCAAGATGTGAATAGTCTCTTCCAATCAGGGGGTTCAATTCTTTTTCTCCATGGAGTTAGGCCCTATTGAAAAGGTTGACGATTTACCTAAGTTGTCATCCATGGATCATGGGAAGTATTTAGTGAATTTCTGGCAAAGTGTTTTTCGGAAAAATTACTTATAATGTTTTGGAAAGCCTACTATATCTCTTACCTAACAACAATTAACAGTCCAGTACATTAAATTATGAATCATTGAAACTATTATATAAAGGTAAACCTTATGATGCCGGTGTATATACTCTATCAATAGGAAGAAGTTAGAAAGGGAAACAGAAATTGAATTGATTAATCTTGCTAAGAGAAAAAAAATGAATTTGTTTTAGTGCATTATGTCTATGGGGAAATGAGGTTTCGATTACGGCACGTGGAGGCACTCACATTCTAACCCACTTCCCAAAAAAAACATTATGATATTATTAATCACATAAAGCTGATTTCTGAAAGCTCGTGGTTTCTATACCATAAAAGAATGAGCAAAACTCCAATCCGTTGGGATGAACGAATTAACCTTCTAAGAAAAAAACACTTAGCAAATGACCATCTCCTCGCACACCTTGGAGGCTCGGTTGTCAAACCAACCGAATGGGTGGAACATGGTTCTATCGAATCAAACAAAAAAAAATTGTCTGCCATTTTATGAGAAAATAAGATGTACTATAATATCATCTCACACTGCTCCTGTGGCTCCTTGTTTAGATTAATGGGAATTTTTGACTACATGTGGCTAATCTTCACTTGTGGCAATGTGTTGGCCCTCTATGTGGTTAGGTGAGGCCCTTAATGGACCTATCAGCTATAGTGGATTATCAACCGCCTACACCCCTGGTGAATGAAGTAGAACTCGTGCATGCTAACTTCTCTCTCTAAAACCAGCTCCTCCATAATACTGAAATGCTGAGATAAAATCTAATTTTTGCATAATGCATGTTGATTATGGGGATGTATAAAAAAAAAAAAAAATCTCCATAGAATAAATAAAACCAAAAATCTGACCATCAGGTTTTTTCGAGTTAACATCATGGAGCTCTTGCGCGTTCAAAATAAGGTTTGAAGTCATCAATGTAAAATATTACTTGTTCAATTTTTGACATAAGATTTATATGTTGTAATTCGAACGTGGAATTTCTATGGAGAATTAGAAATGAATAAAAGCACTGAGAAGTGTGAAAAAAATACAGAGGTGTAGAATATTATCGGTTCATAAAAACAATACGAAACATGAGATGTAATCTTGGGAATTTAAAAATTAGAAGAGATAACGATGATATTATGCATTGATTTGATAGTTGTATCATAATCCAAACACCTCAGTAGCCTATGCATGGTCCAATAGGATAGGGTTATGGACAACCATAGAAATGCCATTAATTCAAAACATTAAAAAATAATTGCAATCACCCTAAGATTGCTATTTCTTTTTGGGTAGGTCACCTCTCTGTCTGCTGAATTGTTAATTGTCCTTAGCGCTTGCCTGCATTTAATTGATGACAGTCACCCACTAGCTCCCCAAAAGGTGAAAATTCCAGATGCTCATATGGATAAGGGATAAGTTTGTTGTTTCTTTCTAATGTTGTCTTTCATGCTCTTTTATCACAGAGCTGGATTCTAATAATGATCAATACTCTGATTTAAGAAATGTTTTAAAAGCATAAGGATAAGGTTATCCGGAGCAAAGGAGAAAAGCGAAATATAATGCATATCCCATTCTTTTAGTGCTCTATCTATCAATGAATGTGGATGTCATATGTTGTTTGAAACATATATATGGACAAATCTTGTCTTAACAGAGTGCAAAAGTTCACACTAATCTTGCCATTTATTTGAGTTCGAAGAAGACCCAGTATTATCTGATATGTGGGTCCTCGATTGGTGGGTTTAGCAGTAATGGAACTATGTCGGGTTATAAATAATAGTGAGCATTGTCTTAAATAATAATGACTCTGTAATTTATGATAAAGTGTAGTTACCATCGATACATAGATTTAGAGTTTATGATATTTCATGCAATACTTTAAGCTTCCATGAATCAAAACAGTATATATATATTTGTGTTGATTATGACGATGGCAGACCATCGATATGAGAATAGGATTAGATTGGATGAGGATTTGATCCTTATTTTTTGTTTTTTTATAAATGTAGCCTACAACCATGTAAAACAATGGCCATTAGATGAAGAGCAGGCATGTTAGGCCGTGGAGGCCAAGAGATGTAATTGCGTATTTCTTTGATGAATTATCCCTGTGTGTTCTGCTTTATTTATTTTTGTGTATTCAACAAGTGTATTCGTCCTTTATTCTTGTCTGTGCAACCCTGTTGATTAATAAATATATACAAATTGTGTTAACGAGTGAGGAGATCTGTTTTTGGTCGATCATTGTAGAGATCGACGTTGTTTATAACGACTGTGTGATCCAGAATAAGACGTTGTGTATAACTAGTGGGAATGCAACATATTGATGTTGCATGTATTTGTGTGAGCCAACCAGAGCGAATGTGCAGAGGAAGAGTTGGAACAATCCATGTGAATGTTAAAAGTCAGCTGATCTCAAGCGCTTGGTTAAATAATTTATTTTTATTTTCTGTTATCATGTACACATTAGACTTATAACGACTTACCATGGATTATAAATTCCACTTTATAACAAATTGATGATGCTTAACATGAGATTATACCAATTTTAATAAGTGTTTGTTATATATGATAAAATCAAATATTCCTTGTTATTTTTGTGATTTTTGTAAAAATAAATAAATGAGAAAATGTTCAAAAAGAATGGAAGGACATATGCCGTGTCAGCAAATTAACTAAGGTATTGTCAACAATGTAGAATGTGTTTCTAAAAATGTTTGCTTGTGGGTAGGGGAAAATTATGCATAAGGCATGATGAATGAATATTGGAAAATTAGAAATTTTTGAGATACATGCAACATAGATTTCAAAACTCTTTTGGAAAAAACTTGGGAATTCTGTGTGGAAAAAAGTAGCTTGCATGGGTTAATAACTGCTCATTTTGAGTTCTGTAGAAGTGTTAAATTCATATGGATAATTATTTCTCACAAATTTTCTACCTATAAAATTTGATTATTTTGTTGTTTTAATTTTTTATGAAGTTCTAGTTATAGTTATGAAATTTGGGCAGTAGTATTATGTATAATGAATGATTTCATTGTTATGCCTCTCACTCTCATTACTTAAAGGGTAGCTTCATAGTAGGTAGTTGTGGCTTGGTGCTATGGAGCCATCTTACTTATTATGAAAACTGCATAGGACCATTAGCCTCAAGTTTACATGGGATGTACATATATGGGTGTATGAGACATCTAATAAATCTAAATGTAATCATCATTATGAAACATATGAAACCTATGGTTAACTCGAAAATCATTCATGCATAAGACAATGGTACATGAGAAATTAGTATGGTATAATCTACAGTTCGAGTTATCTATGCTATATATTGATACTAGTTAGTTCATCCTACATGTTGCTTAAAAGAAGGGACCTCGAAGAAATTTGTAGGGTGCATACCATGATGCATGACTTTCTCCAAGTTGGGAGCTTGTTCTCATCTAAATTTTCATTGTACTTACATGCTTGTGATAACCACAAAGAAATCTTAATGTTTAAGAAGCCTTGGAGCTAGTATGCTAGTTGCCTCCTGAATGGACAAGAATATAATATTATATCAACCATAAAAGGTTCAATAATATGGCAATTAAAAAGAAATGTGAACGTAAGGCACTCTTCAATTCCTCATTAGGAAATTCTCTTACTTATTAAATTTTCATTAAGGATATGGGTATGCTTAGGTGCATGTTTGTGTTATTAATATTCACAATAATGGTTAGGACTACATGAAAATACATTATAATATTATTGAAGTCACCTGAAATACTCTTGTTCTTGTGGAGAATTGAATCGAGGAATGAGGTAAATTATTCTAAGAGGTGGATAGCATGGACAAATTCACAACTATAATGCAAGCAAATTGATACCTCTACAGGTGTTATAAAGGTAATTAACTAAGAAAATAATTGATGTATACTACACTTACACCTTGTCATTGATAACTTTACATGTTGTTACCATAGTGTGGAGGAACATGCTTAATATCCATGAGTTATACCATGCAAGCACATGTGTGTGCAGTATTAGAGACTTGTAGGAATAATGCATTTATCGAATGGTTAATGGTGGGATGGTCTTGATATTATGCATCTGTATAAGAAAGAGTCTTGAGTCTAGATCAAGCTATCTATGCATATGTTGTTATGTACCAATAGTAAATAGGCGAAGTGTGGATGACTATGTGAAAACTCAGATTGGACTACAAAAATAATTTACAAATGGTATAATTGCGATAAACATATTATACCAAAGTAAAGGATGGTGAAAGCATGTTATAGTATAAGGACTATATAATTCTACAAATTGTTGTCAAATTAATGCTGGATTAATGCATCTCCTTACAATGTGACCCATTCTTTGGGTGGAAGAAGTATGGTCAACAGGAAAAATTAACTTAAACCAATTTCTAGAACATATGCATCTTTTGAAAGATATGCATAATAGAGTATCCTTTAGTGCAAACCATGAAGTAGCACAAATGGTATGAACCCTTGAGTCAATTAAATCATATTTAACGATATATTTAAAATAGATTGATATCATTATTTGCACCATGAAATTTTGAGAGGACCTCTTATCAGATTACATTGATAAGGTGTTCGGACAACATAAGGAAATATTGTGTGATTAAAACAAGAATTCATAAACAAATAACTCAGCTTTTGGTAAAGGGTGACTTAATGTTAAGAATGAGCTAACATGTAAATACCCTAAGATCGTAAACACCTACAACTACAAGGAGTTTAGGATTGTAAGTAGTAAAAA
>APFE030525953.1:11325-33090 GCA_000404065.3 Pinus taeda
TATTAAAGGAAACAAAAAAGAACCATTACAACCTGAGCCTTGGTGTTGTGCAAGTTCCTCCCAGGGTCCAGCAAGAGTTTTCCTCTACTTTGACAAGCTCACCCACTTCCAAATGAAACAAGAAAGGATGGTAATCTCTCCTCACAAGCTTCTACAAGGAAGTCCTATTTCCAGCAGCATCTACCCTTTGGAATGTTCAGCTTTCAACCTCCCCTCCTTCTCTGGCCCAATGCCTTTATTTATAGTACTCTGGAGGAAGTTATTCAGTTCCAACATCAATGGGATACTCCCTCTTTTGGATGGGGTAGCTCCTCTCTTGATGGGATAAGTTCCTCTATCATAGGAGTGCATGAACCATCTGGAGGCGCTCAATACACGTCAAACACTCTTCTAGAATGCTCTAGAAGTGACCACAAGTAACTTTTTAAAGATGAAACTCGCGCCTTTTGACCTTTACAGGGGTACGCACCCATCCTTTGGCTTACAGAGCGTACAAGTACATAGGTACAGTGTGTTTGGAGTGCTTACACGCAGGCAAGGTAGAGAGAACCTGCGTACCCAGAGATAAACATGTTTTTAAGTGACTTTCTCTCTTTTTGAAGTTTGACATGAAGAGCAGAGGTATGAGGCTTGACAAGGAGGACAATATGACTATTGATGGAGCCATATTAACTGCAGATAGTCATGGTGACAAATTTCAGTGTAACACCACCACTCCAGATAACCAACCCCTGAGGCAACTTAACATTTTACTGGCCTAGGGCCTTATTCACTCCCATTATATGGGCATACATGTGACAAGGACCCTCCACTCACTCTCATAGCAAGGGAATGAAAACGAAAGGGGTGTTTTTCAACTAGTTTTGAGCTTGTGACCCTGGATTTTGTGCCACTTTTTCAGAGCCAGGACTCAGGCCACTACCGAAAACTCCATGAAACTTCTAGAAATGAAAAGTAACATCAAAACAATGATACTAATACAAATACTTGAATAAGGACTTGAGTGGAACCCCACTAGCCATGACAAGAATATCATCATACATATCACAAATATGCATTCTACAGGTCATAATAACAAATCTCATACTTATCTAAGAATTGCTAAGGAGAATTGATTCCCTATCATATTAGTTGAATTATCATTTATTAGGTCATGTATTCATGATTTATTCATTTACAAATTAAAACATCATGAGAACAATACGTCATCACTATCATAAAACATACTCATAACCAACATATAAAAAATAGAAATGATAAGGATACAACAGCCATAAAATCCACATATAAACTAGTACATTTACACATGAAATACATAGAAGAGGTAACTCTTATTAATGAATGCATAAGCCAACCAGGTATGGGACTTCCACAAACCACCCGACCATAAATTGGCTTAACCAAATATTTCTTTCAGTGAATCACCCATGTGCCATATTCCAAGCCTGAATGTGGGACCCATAACTAAAATCAACTAGGGCTTCTCGAGGCTACACCACCTCACCCCCATCAATATAATGAGGCTCTACGGTAATCCCCAACATATCACTAGGCCCTAAATAAGCATGGATGCCACCAGAATTCTCCACCTACATCGTGAGGAATTTTCCTGTCTCCTAGTCTTTAGGATTTACCGTACATCTTTCCATACAACGATCGAGGATCCCTAGGCCTAATCGAGACTCCACCCTCTAGTCTTTACTGTATATCCTGTCATTCATCAGCAAAGGATTCCTATGCCTAATCAAGGGAACCCACCTCTATGATTTATCATACATCCCGTCATTCACCAGTCAAAGATTCCTACTCCCACCGAGGTAACACAAAATTTAGATTTGCCGTAAGTCCAATTCAGGGGTCACTAGGCCAAGGATTTATCAAAATCCATAGTCTGATTTAGGGATCACTAGGCCATGTGTTCTTTACTTTAAAGACCACCTCACTCAGTTTCGAATCCATCCGACAATCCAACTCAACCAAAACATAAGAAACCAATCACACCATGGTTATCCATAAATGGCAAGGCAATGTATAAGAACATTGACACACCTGGAAAAACCCATGCCCATGATAGCAAGATAACCAAAAACACACATGCATAACCATGCATGCCAAAACTAGAAAGGAACTCACACATGCAAATATATACATGTAAATAATCTCATTGTAGCTTCTTGATCTTGCTCTTCCTTGCTTGATCTTTTATTTCCTTTTCCTTCTTAGTCCTTCCTTTTCTTTCCTTGATCCAATGCTGAAGTGATCCAAGCAAAATATAAGTGTACAAGAGAGTGAGAGAGAAAGAGATAATAGTGAGAGAGCTCCAAAACTAAACTGATAAAAGATACCAACTGATCCTCAGAATCTTTTTAACTAGTGAGGCCTCTATTTTCTTCATTTTCAATTATTTTCCTTCATTTTCCCCCTCACATGCAACCTGTGACCTTTCACCTTTTTTTTCTCCGAATTTCCATTATTTTCATAAATAAAATGCCAATTAATGCCTCATGCCTTTCCAAAGCCTTTTCCAAATTCCTTAGTCTTAATAACCAAATGAAAACCCACACTAGGATGTTTTTCCCAACATTCAGCTTGGAATAAGTGTCCCATGACCTTGGTTATTATTTTTCCTTTATTAACTTTATTTACATGAAACTTTGACCAGGGTTGTTACAATCTTATTTGATTTTGGTGTAATTAATAGTTTCATTTCTTCATATGTATTAGTTAAATGTGGGTTGGCAACACGAAATCAAAATGATTTTAGACAAGTAGAGATGGCCTCAAGGGAACTACAGTTTGTAGAGTCAAGTGTTGAGGAATGTATAGTTGATCTAAGGGTATGTTTGAATAATTTAAGAGTATACATCACTGCACTAGGAAATTATGATCTCATCATATGGATCGATTGGTTGGAAGCTCACTGAGCTTGGGTGGATTGTTATGCAAAGAGAATTCTCTACATAAATAATGAAGGAGAGTTGATCCAAATCCAGGGTACTAAAAGGAAGGTATCTATACACTTCATCTCATCAATACAAATGAAGCATTTCCTAATAAAATGTTGTCAAGTATATGCAATAAAGGAAGTAAGTAAGGAAAATGGGCCATCCCTAGAGCAATATCATGTGTTTCCTGAATTTCCAAATGTTTTTCCAAAAGAACTGCCAGGATTACCTCCTGAAAGGGAGCTTGATTTCAAAATAGGATTATAACCTAGTATATAATCAATATCTATAGACACCTTACAGAATGAAATCTCCAGAACTTCAAGAATTCAAAATATAGTTGAAGGAACTATTAAACTTAGCACTCATCCAGACTATTGAGACTTAAATTGAGATATAATACAAAATAGATATTCAATTCCTTGAATTGATGATATCTTTGACCAAATGAAAAGGGGATTTTGTCTTTTAAAAAATAGATCTACAATCAGTTTATCATCAATTAATAATTAAGGAGAGTGATGTACCGAAGACCTCATTTTGAACATGCATTGGGCATTATGATTTCACAATGGAGCCATTCGGGTTGACCAATACGCTCGTAGTATTCATGAACCTTATGAATATTGTTTTCTATAAATACCTTGACCACTTTGTACAAGTATTCCTAGATTATATTCTCATATACTCCAAAAATGAGAAGGAACAAAAAGAACACTTATGAGTAGTACTATCATACCTAAGGGAGCACCAATTATATGGAAGGTTTTCAAAGCGTTATTTATTCCCGAAGGAGATTCATTACCTATGTCACATGATATCTGATAAAGGGAACATAGTAGATCATGAGAAGGTAAAATAAATCATGGGTTGGATGATACCAAAAAATGCACATGAATTCCGTAGTTTTATGGTTTTAGTAGGATACTATTGAAGGTTTGTAGAAGGACTCTTAAAAATTGCAAATCCTCTCACAAGACTCCAATGTAAATGAGTTGGAACTGAATGGATGGAGGAATGTGATATTGCATTCACTAAGCTTAAAATGTTGTTTACCACTACACCAATTTTGTTAGTAATTGACATGGACATGGACTTTACTATATGTATCGATGCATCCAAGCAAGGACTTGGTGCAATGTTAATGCAAGACAAAGGAGTAATAGTGTATGCCTCAAGGAAATTAAAGCCTCATGAGGAACTCTACGCCACCCATGATTTAGAGTTGGTCAATGTAATGATGGATTTAAAGAATACATGGAGGCACTACCTTGTAGAGAGAAGCTTTGTGCCCAAAAGTGATCACCAAAGTTTGAAATACATGTTTACCCAAAGGTGTTGAAGGAAATGTAACTAGGTTTTGTCTTCATAAATGTACTTTTGATATTTGTATTTATTCAAGAAAATAAATAGTATTTTTATAATATATTTCAATGAGTTTCTTGCTCATTAAAGTAGGTCTATCACATACCAAAGTGTTATAGGTGAGTCAAAGAGTCAAAAGAATTATGTTGAAGACCTTAAGGGTATGTTACATTATGTATATTTATGTATAAAAGTCAAAGAAGACACCTCCAAGAAAAGTTGAGTCTCCTCCTAGCAAAGGCACCATCAAAAGAAGCAATGACACCATTAAAAGCACCTAACGCAACAAAGAAATTCAAGTCGGCCTCAAAGCAGCAAGTCAGCCTACAAGTCAACCTAAAGGAGGGACAGTCCTCTATATATAGAGTTTGTCCACTCCTCTAAAGATAATGAATTCATATCTTTGAATTCTGTGATGTAAGGAGGCAATAAAAGGATAGTAAAAGGATGAAATAAAGGTCTCCAAGGATGGAAAAGAAGGAGAAGTCACCACAGAATATTTAAGGATTGGTTTGAAGGGTTAATACAGTCACATGTGCAAGAAAAGATAGGACAGTCTATAGTTATATCAACAGTAAGGTCACAGTCACATGTTCGTAATTGTTTGAGTTAGAAATTAGGCCTAAAAGGCCTCTCAAGTCAAGTGAATTAGACTCTCTCTCTATCGAAGTAAAAAGGACCCTAATTCTCTAGGGTACCTCACTCAGGTGCAAGAATCAGGGTTGCATTGTTGTCACACTAAGGAAGAACGAAGTTTCGGAAGAAGGACAAAGTGCTAGGAAACAAAGTGCGAGAAGGAGGTGAA
The DNA here is from genome assembly GCA_000404065.3 of Pinus taeda. Classification (NCBI taxonomy): domain Eukaryota; kingdom Viridiplantae; phylum Streptophyta; class Pinopsida; order Pinales; family Pinaceae; genus Pinus; species Pinus taeda. Next base: position 16,441 of record APFE030525953.1, read on the forward strand.
CAAAGTGTCGGGGAAACATAGTGCAGAGAGAAGAAGGACTTGACTTGTGCTTGGAGGATCTTCTAGTCAAAGGTCTAGGATATGGCATTGATCAAGAAAGAAGCTTCAATAAGAGAAAACTTACCAAAGGGTTTTCCTCTCAAGAGAAGAGAGGTTTTGGCCCTGGAAGAGAGCCAACATTTATGTTCTTGTCTTTATGTTTTTGGTAGCAGTTTGATGAAACACATGAACTAATAATAAGAAGAATATCAATCTAAGATAATTGTAAAAGTTCTTCATAATTTTTTATCAAGTCAAGAAGAATCACACTACACATGATTTCCCTAGATTCTTCAAGATGGTATCGGAGCTAAGGTGACACATCAAGGAAGGACATCTACAAAATTGAAGCATCAAGCCAATAAGTCTCTATGACATCAAGGACAAGAAGGTATATAATCTATCATTCATCAGAGGCGACTACAAAGCTAAAAGAAGAGCCTTATATAAAGGAACCTACAAATAAGAGCAGATCAAAGAGGGACCTACATAAAAGCCACAAATCATCAAGCAAGTCTCAGCATCAAGCAAACCCACTTGGAGAAGACATCTTGAGGAACATCAAGATTCAAGGAAAGCAAGCCATCAAGACTTCAAGTTGAAAAGAAGTCAACTAGATTTCAAAATCTATCAAGTATATGTCCCCTTCTGAATAAACATCAATGTCTTTTTGCAAGGAAAGCAACAAATTGGTAGGTACCAATAACTTTCTTGCATGGAAGAAGAGGATTCATTTACTTCTTAAGGAGAATGAACTTCTAGAACATGTCAAAGGGAATATCACTATCCTTGCTAAGGAACAAACTCTAGCCTTAGCCAAGTATAATAAGGATGAGACAAGAGCTCAAAGGATTCTAATAGAATCCACCAAAGACTCTCCCATTCCATATGTCTCAAAATTTGAGACATCAAAAGAAATTTGTGATAAGATAGTAGATCTATTCTCAGTATCCACAGCCGGAGGAGTGATATCTCTAAGGAATGAAGTGTAAAATATGAATATATCAAAGGAAGGGATAGTTCCCTACTTCATGAATATCTCTGAGACAAGAGATTAACTTCAAGAGCTTGGGGAAGTCATGTCTGACAGAGAAATGAAAATTGTAGTACCCAATACTCTACCTAAGGATTGGGGCAACTTCATATCAAGAATATATGACAAGAAGGAAGCAACCACAATCAATGAAATGTGGTCTCTATGAAAGACAGAGGAAAACAAACTTAAATCAAAGGAATATGTGGGATCAAAGGAGCAACCATTTTCTACCATGGCCAAGAAAAAGGGAAAGTTTGGAAATTTTGGTCCACGAAGAACAAACAACAAAGATATGTCCAAAATCCAATTTTGTGGATGCAAAGAATATGTACACTTCAAAAGGAATTTTCCTAAGCTTAAGAAGGACAACAACAACAAAAGAAACAGGGAAGAAGCTCACATGACTCAAGAGGTGAAAGAAGAAGAAAAGAAGCAAAATAAGGAAGATCCTCTGGATCTCCACTATGACTAAGTCAAACTCTTTACTTCAGATATTGTTTCAAGGTTTTGAGTAGGACAGGAGAATGTAAGAATAAAATAAAAGGTGCATGGCTAGAAACATCTTCTATAATATAGAAGCATGAACTACATAGAGTTCTAGATACTCATGAAGAAGTAGCATTTATAATGAGAATAAAATTCATGGTTAGAAATATCTTCTAGAACATGGTAGATATAGCTCAAGATATTCATGTAGAAGGAGCATACCTAGTATAGGACCTCATCCATGATGAAATAAAATTGATCATGATTAAGAATCTTACAATACCTCCATCATCAAAGGAAAAGAAACATTTTTAAGGCAAGGGTCTTTAAGATCCTATGATGGAATCTTCAAAAGAAGGTTCATGAAGCAAAGTAAATATCGCATTGGGAATCCCATTCATGGGGTTCAAGAAAAGGACGATATGCAGGAAAGCTAAGATGAAGCAAGAAGGGCCACACCAATTACAACCTAATGAAGCTAATATGATCAAAGGAGAATCAAGATGAGGTATGTATGCATCAAAGTTTATTCATGTTATCATATGTTTATTATTGAGGCATGGAAATAGCTCTATAGCATGATCAAGTATGAAAGAATCTCTTTCACCAAGGACATGCTCGAAGGCATGTACTACAATGCAATAAAGGTCAACAAAGGATATGCTCACAAAAGGAGTATAAGATTGCTCACTAAGAAGCAAGAAGAAATGTTGACTAGTCCAGGAAGCAAGCAATGAAGAAGTTCTCTCACAATAAACATAAGGTGGTTGACCAATCTATCCAAGAATAAAGAAAATGAAGAAAGAGATAAAGCATGTGAAGAAAACCATGATCACAAATAAGGACTTGGAGATATGAAAGATGCAGATAGCTGATTCTACTCTAAAAATATGTCATGATGAAGAATCCATCCAGCAATAGCACCATTTAGTGTTGAAGCAACATCAAGATGAAATCATGATGGGCTACTAGGTTGAAGCATGTAAACAAGAAAGTACAATGAAGCATCCATGAGAAGAGTATTCTGAAGCATGGAAAGATGACAAAGAAGTAGCCAGATGAAAAGAAAACTTGATGTATGACAAGAAATCCACTTCCCACAAAGGAAGCAATGACATGACCAACCAGGAAGGAAAGTGATTGATGGATGGTGCCCTACCTAGAAGAAGTTCAAACAAAGACTTCATGACATCAAATAAAGGAAGGAGATCAAGCAGCTAAAGGACCCATGAAGAAGAAGTTGTTGATGAATGAAAGAGTCCATATTTAAGAGGGAGCTCTGGCAGGTCCTTGATCAAGAGGGAGTTTTGGATCACTCCTAATTACAAAGGAGTGACAATTGTGTTTTTCCATTTCATGTGTCATGCACTAGACCAGGACTAACAACTATAAGTCTAGATGAAGGCTATGAATGGAAATGTAGACACAAGATAGACACAACATTATTGTCTTCACTTGGGAAGAAAGAATGGGACAATTGGGTAATCATCTGGCATACGATCCTATTTGAGGATGTGTAGGGCATCTAAGACAAGAGTAGGCAATAGGACCTATATTCTTTGAGGGATGGGAACCCAAGACAAGAATAGTCCTAGAAGGCCAGTGAACACCTGGGTGGGTATGTACCTTGAGAGATAATTATTAAGGTGTTTATAAGTCATTGGTCTCGCCAACATTGTTCTATGATGTATTGAGAGATAGAGATGTCAATGAAGGCCTTGTTGTGGAAAAAATGTTGGTTATTATGATGTTATAACGGATGGATTGCAAATTCATTTTCTCTTATGTGAATTCTTCAATATTGATAATAGCCAAACACCTTGTAATGTTGTATGAATACCTCCCTAGTTAAGAGGGAGTGTTGAAGGAAATGTAACTAGGTTTGGTCTTCATAAATGTACTTTTGATATGTGTATTTATTCAAGAAAATAAATATTATTATTATAATATATGTCAATGAGTTTCTTGCTCATTAAAGTAGGTATAGCACATTTCAAAGTGTTATAGGTGAGTCAAAGAGTTAAAAGAATTATGTTGAAGACATTAAGGGTATGTTACATTATGTATATTTATGTACAAAAGTCAAGAAGACACCTCTAAGCAAATTCAAGTCTCCTCCTAGCAAAGAGACCATCAAAAGAATAAATGGCACCATTAAAAGCACCTAACGCAACAAAGAAAGTCAATGCAAACTCAAAGCAACAAGTTGTCCTACAAGTCGGCCTAAAGGAGGGACAATGCTTTATATATAGAGGTTCTCCAATCGTATAAAGATAACAAATTCATATCTCTTAAATATGTTACGTAAGGAGGCAAGAAAAGGATAGTAAAAGGATGAAAGAAAGGTCTCCAAGGACAGCGAAGAAGGAGAAGTCACCATCGAAGATTTAAGGATTTTTTTCTAGGGTTAATACAGTCACACATGCGAGAAAAGATAGGACAATCTGTGGTTATATCAATAGTAAGGTCATAATCACATGTTCATCATTATTTGAGTTAGGAATTAGGCCTACAAGGCCTCTCAAGTCAAGCGAAGTAGACTCTCTCTCTATCGAAAGAAAAAGGACCCTAATTCTCTAGGGTACCTCTCTCACGTGCAAGAATTAGGGCTACAGTGTTGTCACACTGAGGAAGAATGAAGTGCCAGAAGAAGGACGAAGTGCTAGGAAACGAAGTGATGGAAGGAGGTGAACAAAGTGTTAGGGAAACATAGTGTAGAGAAAAGAAGGACTTGACTTGTGCTTGGAGGATCTTCTAGTCAAAGGTCTAGGGTTTGGAATTGTTCAAGAAAGAAGCTTCAATAAGAGAAAAATTACCAAAGGGTTTTCCTCTCAAGAGAAGAGAGGTTTTCGCCTTGGAAGAGAGCCAACATTTGTGTTCTTGTCTTTATGTTTTGGGTAGCAGTTTGATGAAACACACAAACTAATAATAAGAAGAAGATCAAGCTAAGATAATTGTAAAAGTGCTTCACAAATCGTTATCAAGTCAAGAAGAATAATACTACACATGATTACCCTAGATTCTTTAACAAAAAGGACTTGAATGACAGGAAAATACATGGAGTGAATTCTTAAGCAAATACGACTTTGGAATTTCATACATCAAGGAGAAGGAGAATCTAGTGGCAAATAACCTAAGTAGAAGACCAAGGATCTTTTACCTTATACCCATTAAGGTAGATTTGAGGGATAAAGTGGTAGAACATCTCTTGGAAGATAGTTGGTATTTAAAAGTGAGGTCTAGGCTTGAAGGTAAAAATCCAAGAGGACCCAAATTTGACAAGTATTATCTAGAGAAAAATGGACTATTACGATACCAAAGAAGGATGTATATCCTTTATATTGGAGATATTTGAAACGCCATCCTCAACGAAGCCCAAAGAGAACTTTATTGTGTGCATCCCGGTTTAAAGAAATTGTATGCTGGAATGAGGAAACTCTTCTTTTGCGTAGGAATGAAGCATGATATTGTTAAATTCAGTTCAAAAAGTCTTGAATGTCAGCACGTAAAAGCATACCATCATCACCTACCAAGTCTCATACAACCATATGACATTCCTATGAGTAAGTTGGAGCTACTTTTTATGGACTTTTTCATTGGGCTACCTCTTACCCCACAAAGACATAATGTCATTTTGGTTGTGGTGGATAGAATAATGAAAAGTGCTCACTTTATTCCCATAAAATATATTTTTGAAGTTGTTGATGTAGCTCGATTATTTATAAATGAAATTATCAGGTTCCACGGAGTTCCTAAGAAGATCCTATCATATAGGGATTCACGACTCACTTCAAGGTTTTCGACTTGTATGCAGGCTACTTTAGGAACCTAACTAAATTTAAGTACAACTTATCACCCTAATAATGATGGACATACAGAACAGGTGAAACAACTAATGTCAAATATGTTGAGGATGTACGTTATGGACCAACAAACACATTGGTAAAAGTACTTTCCATTTGTTGAATTTGCATAAATAAAATTCACCACAGTTCAATCGGAATGCCTCCACTTGAAATGTTATATGGAAGACATTGCAGAATACTACTAAGTTGGGATAAGATAGAGGATCAGATGATAGTAGAACTAGAATTAATTCATGAGATTGATGAACAGTTAAAACAAATTAGGAAACGGTTAAAAGAAGCTCAAAATAGATAGAAAATCTATGTTGATGCTCATAGGATGGATAGGAATTATGAAGTAGGAGATTGGGCTTTTATCCATATCATACCAACAAAAGCACCATCTGGTTTGGAAAGGGAACAAAGTTACCACCTCATTTTATTGGGCTATTTGAAATTATAGAAAGAATCGGACATGTAACCTACTATCTTGCACTAATACCCCACTTGCATAAAATTCATAATGTTTTTCATGTATCTATACTAATGCACTATATAGCTGACGAATCTCATAACCTTCCATGAAAGGAACTACATGTATCAGATGAGGGAATTGTTTCATTCAAACCATTACATATACGAATGTGAGGTTCGACAGCTCAGGAACTGCCAGGTGGACCAAGTTAAGGTCCAATGGTACAAGTATAGTCTTAGGTTTGCTACTTTGGAGGACACAAATGCCATATGCCAGAGTTACCCCAGATTGTTTTGATTTTTGAAGCACTTAAAACTTTATTGTGTATATTCTTACTTTATTTAGCCAGATACATATGACTATCATTTTTAAATTATCTATAACTATTAAGAGTACACGTGAAAATGTTATTTTCAATTATTATGTTTTTTCAAGTATGCTTAATTAAATATGTATATGTTGCTAGTACACAGATACCAATGTGAATTATGTTATGAATGAAATGTATACATAGTATGTTTTTCTTATCAACATGTGCGATTATGTTAAATACCACATATTTCCTATTATTGATGAGATGGATATAATTATAGTGACCACACTTGACTTCTTAATATGAAAGATAAAATGTAGGTATATTGGACAACATAGCCAAATATGTTAGGTGAACCCAAATATCAATATTGTAGATGTCAACAAATATGTATGCTAGAAATTATAATTTTAATATATTTTGGTTTCAGATATATTGATGCATATATTATAATGGGTAAACAAGTGTTATATTGCATTTGATATCATTATTTTGGTTTTGAATATATTTATGCATATGTTATAATGTGTAGACAAGTGTCGATATTGAAAATAATATCGTTATCCAAACCAGCCACGTGATGATAAAATTCGAAGAATAGTTGAGACTTAATGAGATTCCATGATAGGGTGTTGACCCTGGTCCTACCAGGAGGGGTGGAGGTGTTTCCCACCGTTTATCCTACAAACCCTAGTGTCTTGGGATGACTATGCAAGTCGTACTCCTGTGATGATGACTCTCAGATACCTATAGGAGAAGTTAGGTCGATATAGTCGACTCTCCCACCCTTAAGGTTTTATGGATAGTTAGTTCAGAATAGTTGACGCCATGGCATATTCTAGTAGAGAACGGATAGGATGGGGCAAGAAGAGATTAGAAAGGATAGGATGATTCTAGAATAGCTTGGGAACTCTGCTAGTGCAGGGTATGACTACTAAGGTGTAACCAATGAAAGTTCAAAATACAACTTTTTAAGTGTCCTCATATTATAAATGAGAATTAAATTAAGGAACACAAACTTTACATTATTAGATTAATTACTAAGGTAATTACTAATATACTATATAAACCCTAACTTTGGGGCGAAGTTTTCTAAGTGAGGGTTGTATGTAATGCCCCATATCGAATTACAAGAAGAATATGATTATTAGCATACATATGATAGCTACATATGCATGCATTGCACTAGTATCAATACTAATTGACTATGAAGAATGCTTAAGTATAAGATAAATGAATTAATTGATTAAAAATACTAACTAGATAACTAAATATCAAGGAATGTGTTAAGTCTAAAATTCATTGATAAATTTAATGAATATACTAAACTGAAACTATAATTAAATTAACTAAAACCATTAATAATCAAACTCATTTAAATTAGTAATTAAATAAACCCTTTAAGTAAACTATTTTAACAACACGCTAATTAATAAAAACCATTTGAAGAGTTATAAAAAATATTTTAGAGAACAAGGGGGAAATCAATTTAATATTTTATTTCAAACAAGGATTCACTGATTACCTTGAATTCATAAAGATAATTTAATATTTATATTTTAAAAATGGGAGAAGATGACTGCCTAAATTCATAAAGGTCACGGTAGGTGACAGGTAATCGAAGGGGGAAAGTTTAAGGGATTTTTATGCAGAAGCAGTGGAGAGGTTTTGTGTGTAGGAAGAAACTTATTATAAATTATAGAGTGAAGACGAGCGGGGAATTTTTTGTTGATGGAAGGGAGGCTGAAGAAAACAAATCTTACGGAAAAGGAGGAGCAGTATCACTTGAGGGACAAGCATGGGGTCAATTTTAATTTGAGAATTTGGAAACTTGAAATTGTTCTTGGGATTTTGGGAATGGGGGCCAGAAGACTTCGATATCAAAGTCCTCTGGAACTGGGAACCAGAGAGGTTGATCCCAGATAGGCAATGAGGAATCGATCAGTTTGGTAACAAAAGCAGAGAACTCGAAGCAACGTCATCCAAGGATTGACATGAAATGAGAGAACTAGGTATGTACTTGTATTTAATTTGATAGTTTTTATGTGAAATGTTGCTTCTATGTTTAAAATTAATAACTATGCCTTATACTCTTCTCTACTAAATATCCCCTTAGGAGTTCCATCTTGTTGGGGATTTCATGCTCAAGAATAATTTATGACCAAAGAGTCTTACTACTAAGGAATCCCACTAGCAACCTCTAGATAAAAATGGCTTAAGCCATTCAAGACATATCATGTTGTTCTAGTGCCATCATAGTGACATCCTCCCTAATGCTTTATAACTCCAACATCCATCATATGTCCTTATCAGACAACTCCCTTATTTCATCTATATCATATAGAGACAATTCCCAAGGAATGTCATCATAGATATGTTATCCATAAATTTTTAATTTGATTGATATGAAAATCATATTTCACAACTATATGATCCTTCTTATGATGTATAGCCCTTACTTGTTGTAGAAACTAGTCTTTACTATGGACTCACAATAATTGCCATATCTTGGAAAAATATTTTCAGTTAATCAAACAATTTGTGAGTTTTCATGCATATAATATTTTCATTGAAAATTTTACAACCCATGAAATAATCTCCAAATTATAACATACCAATAATTAAATAATTTCTAGATTTTAACATATTATATGCAATTAAATATGATTCCCTATATATGCATTACCAACATGATAAGATTTCATACAATGCAATCAAACATATGTGCCAATACTCATGGATGCACAATCATAACTTACACATTTACATAATGTACCTAGGTACATTTACTAAATGCACCCTTGTATTGATTCAAGAATACCATAATTCCAATTCATGTGATTTACCATGAGAAGTTGGAGGGTTAAAAAAACACCTTGACACTTCACCCATCCACCTCCCTAACACTTGGTTAGTCATCTAGACACTTCTCCCTTCATCCACAACACCACACCATGAATATTCCCTTTATCTATTAAATAGTCCCTTAAACATTCTAGAAGAATTTTCCTATTTATGTGAAATAATACCTCAGAAAACCTTCTTCTCTTATGGTACCCTTACTGTTGTCAAAATTTTATAGTATAATATTCTAACATAAATATAGATATTTTCATATACTTGTTTAGTGTTATATCCTTCCCAAACCCAATAACACATGGCCTCACACATGGTTATCTCTCATGGCATTATTTCCATATGATTACACATACTCATTCACTCTAGTTATTAACTCTTAACCAACTCAATCGTGACTTATTAAGTCATGAATGCATCAAAATATTTTTAATTTTTTGCATATCCAAGGCTTTTTTCCTTTTCCTTGTTTGGATATCAATCATATAAATGCATTAAACATATTGGTTAAGATCCAAAACATGACTAAAGAAATTCTTGCCCAAAATCCCTTTAACACTCATATTGGTCTACATGACCAATTCATACCTATATGGTTTCCTTCAAAAATTTTGATGTTATGTAATTACCTAATTCCTTCCTCTACAAACTTATTGATAAGAATTGTCTTGTACTATTTATTTCATCATGGGATTAAATGTCACAAGCAACAATATCATTGACACCTTTTACCATGTCCTAGTTATACAACAATATAACAACCACATTTAATCATCATGTCATGTTCACTACATATACAAAAATGTACCACTTTTATTAGCATACAATAGTGTGTATGCTCAAACATATCTATATGCAGTCCACCAAATACTATCCATCAATATCTTTGTTAGTGCATACTTATTCCAATTATATTATTCTCTTGCAACTTTCAACATTCTCATTTTATAACTATTTGCATAAAACAAATTTCTCAATCTAGAGAAGTATAAATAATGTAACAAGAGAAAATGAAGGAATTCTCCCCTCTAATTTCCTCTTGTATAGCATGGATTCCAAAAACTTTATTCATTTGCTCCATGGCCTTTCTCATTTCCATATTTGCCTTGTTTTTCACATGCATCACTCACTACAACAATTAATTCATGGAAAAATTGAAACTTATTTTGATGTTTTGACCTATATATGTATTCTTTCCTCTAGTTGGTTTTCCTTTACTCGTCTCGGCTATGAATAGCATGAAATTCGTCAGATAGAGTGGCGTTTTAACCTTATTTATCTATAGGATTTTTCTACATTCCTTGGAAAAAAAATCAAGCCAAACTTCACTTTGTCTCATACTCTATCCCACAAAACATTTCTTGTAACATACCTAGTTTCCTCAATGACTTATAGAGTTCACAGGGTACCCAAAATTTTCCTTTTCTTTTTACATGCTTGAAAATAAGTTTTGATACCACTCTTTCACATACTCCTACTAAATTTATCCTAAACACACCTGCAAAAACTTGATTTTCATCTCTCGTGCATTTAATCAAACACTTTACATGTAAACCTTTCTACAAATACTTTGTATACAACCAATTAAGTAATCTTTTTCTCGTGAACATTTTTCAAACTGTTTGTATGAAATCAATTAAGAAATAATTCTCTGATTCCACTTGTAAGGTAGTAATTGAAATATACTGTTACTGGGAATAGTTTCCACTCGGAGCTGCTATTCCCACTAAGACTGGTAGCTATCTTAGAAACAAACAAGTTAAAACTACTTTCGCTTTCCTTTATGAAAAATAGATAAGAGTGGAACAAAGGACACCAACCTTAGTCTTGTGCTTGGTTCCTTGCCTGATTCCTCTCCTTCCTGATAGATCTTTGCCACTTCTTCTTCGTCTACCCAGCTTCAAAGAGCACTTGTGGATCAAAGCACCATAATACTATCGAAGAACAAAGATCTATATTCATAAACAACACAGGACCAAATATGTATTGACCACACAAATGCATATACAATCATACAAAGATGTGGAGGAAAACTTGAATAGCTTTATTAATATCAAGAATAGCAAGAGGATTACAACCAATTGTTCTGACCCAGCATCATCCTCCAGCAAGAAAGCCCTTCTTCACCTCAAGTAAAGCTTAGATCACACAACACTATGAAGTTTCACCAGAAAACCAACAACACTTCTCTACAAGATACAAGATTCTAGCCTCCAACCTCTAGATCTCTGGGATGAGAGATCCATGTATATATATTTGCAAAGGTGTGATTCAGCTCTGGGTTTTTGATTAGTGTCCTCGCTCTGATAGTTCTTGGTTCCACTTGGAGATTTCATTGATCTCTTACTCATCCTTGGGCGAATTCTGAGAAGCAAGTGTCATATGAGACGTTTCTAGAAGATTCCTTGATCATCCACTTAGCAAACTGTCTCCGCCACTTGTCTATTCTCGTCCATCGCACCCTATAGAAGGACTTTTCATTATGAATCATACCTCCCATGTGTATTAGGTGACATGCATCGCACCCTCTGCACTAGGCATTCAGTATGGTCCAGTTTTGACCATTTCTGAGCCGTTTTCTGTGGAGAACTTCTGGGAGATGATGTAATCAGCTGACCTTGTTCCTTTAGGTAGTGAAGAAACACTTTTAGGGACATAGGAGCCCTCAGTTTGTGGACATTTATGATTGGGGTTGCAGTGCCCAAAAATGTCTATAACATATACCACTCAATCATGTGACTTTTGATTTATGTCTTTGAGGAATTTTTATCAAATAGTTTGTATCCAAATTGTAATAAAATACCTTTAACACATGTATTCAAAAACTTTGCATGCAGGAGGATATAACACTAAATTCTTAGTAATTTATCCATTCGAGATAACCATATGTCTAGAACGACACCCAATATAAGCGTCTATAGTTTCCAGCCATGGTCTTCCTAGAATCAGGGGATGGCCGCCAGCTGGGGATTGTGTTTGTAGTACTAGGAAATCCACAGGGTAGTGCCATGAATCAACCGAGATTGTGATATCTTCTAACTACCCCACCAGTTTAACTATAGATCGATCTGCCAGCTCTAACATAGTAGGTGTATGTTTTAGGTTTCGAAGACCAAATGCCTGCATGGTTTCAGCAGTAATGACATTTATGGTAGCACCCAAATCTACCAGCACATTTGGAATTTCTACTCCATTAATTTGCATGGTTAAAATTAGATTCCTGGGATCCCCATATTTCACAGGCATGACCTTCCCCATCATAAAATCTTATAGCTTTTCCATCACATCAATGGTGAGTGGGTCCCTTGATTTATTTTTAGGCTTCTTAGCACAATATTCCCTGAGAGTTTTTGCATATATAGGTACGTCCCTCATAGCTTGCAGCAGGGGGATCTTAACAAACAATTTTTTGTAACTCCCCTAACAAATCAAACTCAGCTTGAGGGATCTGTTTACTCAAAGCCAATCTTTTTGGATAGGGCAGTTCAGCTTGGTGTTTTTGAGTAATTAGCGGCTAAGGAGGTGTCTGATTTTTACTAAATTGGTTCAATTCCTCTTCAACTATTTCTAGTTCCTTTACCTCATTGCCAATTTGTTCAGTGATAACAAGTGAGGGTTGAGAATCTACTACCCACCCAAATCTTAAATTCATCTCATAAAACTCTACGGTGGAGATGTTTTATGGAGGTAGGTTGAGGGTGTCATTGTTAGGATTTGGATTGGGTTGGATGGGAAGTTTAGGATGAATAAACTGATTACTAGTAGGCATATTAGAGGGAAACTAGAGTTTCTATTATGGCATTGACTGGGGAAACTGCCCAGGAGGAGAAGGTCCACGCCAAATTGAAGCCCACAAGGAACTCGAACTAGCTTGAGGAGCCCATTGTTGCCATGGTGGAAGTTGGTATTGGAGCCACATAGGTGGATAAGGCATGGAATGGGGACCCATATTAAAATTACTAAAATATTGAGATGGATAGATAACATAACTTGATTTCGCATTGATGGCCGAGGTTGCCATGGATTTTTAGGTCCCATAAAGTACAACTTCTCTATCTCTTCGCTTGTCCCTTGAAAATTTGCTTTCAATCCTGGCAAGGATGGGCATGAACTTGTTGCATGATTCAACTCACAGATTGCACATTCCTCTACAGAGTTCAATGGCCATTCCCTTTGTGGGTGTTTCTTCCTACACTTTGGGCAAAATATAGACATAGCTCTTTCCAATTCCAGTTGTTTCTGATTTACCTACAACATGTCCATTTGTTAAGACAAGGTTCTTAGGATGTTAGTCCTCTAGCTGTCCAACAGATTTCCAATTTCTACTTTTGTGACACCTCCACCAGATACTTTCGTTGACCGAATCCCTTGTTTATTCCTTGCAAATCCCCTTGAGCACTAGATGCATAGCTCATAGATGGTGTCGAAGTTATATTTTGATATATCTCCCTTTTCGACTATGTTCAAAAATTCCAAAGAGTCCTCTCAAAAGGCTCGGAGAAGGATAATTTTCAAAATATCCTTATCCAAGTCAGAGTGACATGATCTCTGTAATGTGTATTTAAAACATTCCACGTAGTAATCCATATTTTCGTCCTCTTTCTGTGTAAACTTGAAAAGTTCTTCCTTAATATCCTATGATTTATAGTAATCCTAATACTTCTCTAGGAAAGCAGTTTTCATCTCCTCCCATGTAGAAATAGTCCTTCCCCCAAGACCCATAAACCATCGCAGGGTTGTCCCCTTTAGTGTAGCAAGGAATATTTTCAATTTCTGAGCATCCGTTATATAATCATATCCCTCACACGCAATGTCAAATTCAAATAGGAATGTGTCGGGATCCTTTGAAGTAAGCCCATGAAAGCTAGGTAAAGTTGTTAAAGAAATGGGCTTTGTTGGTGCACCAGTCCCAAGATACCCAATTGGAAAGTCAATAGTGGAGGTTGTAGGTGCCATGAATATCCTCCAATAATCACTAGGGATTTTAGTAGGATTTGTAGGAAATGATGGAAGGCTCTTATCAAAGGGGTTTGAGCTACTTTAACAGCACTCTCTCTATCCCTTGGTGATAGAAGTTCCCCTGCAACTTCTTCCTCTTTGTCACAGTGGCTTGACCCTTCATGCCCCCTCTCTGCAAATTCTTCTTTCCTAATGGAATAGGTTGGCCCCTCGGATGTTATGCTTGCAGCTTATTCTTCTTTTTCTACTAGCAACGATACCTCTTTATCAGGTATACTGCTACTTCTCTCTTCACCTGTCGGAAGGGTCTATTGTATCGAATCAACAGGGGGTGTTGTGGACAACACAAGCTAATCTAAAGATTGTCCTTCTGATCTTGGCTGTGTACCTGGACTCACAACAGCACGAGAAGATGGCTATGATTCAGCTTTCACAATGATTTGCTGGATATAAGTATTCCTTCCCAAATATTATCCTCCCTTATTTGGGGCTCTTCCTCTGCCCCTTTTATTTAAATCTCTGTTCATGCAAGTTGATGTGATGAAAATGTTGATACCATCACAATGCTCAAGACCTAGATGAGGGTGTCAAAAGACCATTCCCTCCCCAGAACGAGATCAAGCAAAAAGGAAAACAACTAAAGAGAAAAAACTAGGGTTCAAGGCCTGGAGCAGGGTGTCAAAGGACCCTTCCCTCCCCAGGACAAGAAACCAAACAAGAAAAGAATGCACACAAGGAAATCCAAAACTCGAGACCTGGAGCAGGGAGTCAAAGGACCATTCCTTCCCCAGGATGAGAGATTGGTTTTTTCAAAATCAAAACAAACAAAAATGTAGGAAAAATTTAAGCTTAGGAATTGGAGCAGGGTGTCAAAAGACCATTCCCTCCCCAAGACGAGAGATTGGGCCTAAATATAAAAATGGTAAAAACAAAAGAAAAGAAACAAAACAAATAAATGACTACGCTCATGATCTGGAGTAGAGTGAGAAAACTCCTTCTCTCCCCAGGATGAGATATTGACCCTCTGGTCGACACAAATCATGTCTTGCACCTTGCTAGCCTTCCCCGGCAATGGCCTCCAAAATGTTGGTGTCTAGATATGAAAAAGAATCTCAACCATTTTCCTACATTAATTCATCAATCCAAGTGCATACTTTTTTCAAGGTAACATGCAAGATATATGCAAGAGCAAGGTTACATGAACCAAGGGTTCTTGATTAAGAAATTAAAGCATCAATGTAATATTAATGGAAATTAAACTACAAAACTTAAAAAGGCATTCACAACAATCTATGGAATCTATAACAGTAATAAGGAAATAAATACAGCAAATAAAATAACACACATAAAAGGAAACATGCAGCACCTGATCAGAAGAGCAGGCCCAACTCTCTGATTAGGACTGTGTTCACTCACAACCAAAGATAGAACAACAAAGCATTTATATTTTATTAATCTGAAGAAAATTTATTACAATGCGTATCCTAGTATGGCTAACCCTTCACACGTGAACAATCCATATTTTAATATAGGGGTGATAACATCTTCCCCAAAACCTAGCAACTACATGCCCAAAAATATACATCAGTTCAAAACAAAACTAGTGTCGAGAGAGCGAGAACAGAAATGATCCAAAACAGATTGGAAATAGCTGCAAGTTGGTTATGCTATTTCAGCACAGCTAAACGGTTGTTGTGAATCACAAAACTACTACTATATTCCATGATATCAACACTTGTTCTCCGGAATTTGCTGACATAACAATTTTTAGCAGTTCGCATAGCCAAAACCCTCATGACTTTACTTCATTAATTAAATATTCCAAGAGACAGAGAAAGGAGGGTTACCTCATAGGTTTAGCATAGTAAATACATGTGAATGAGTGCAAAAAGCATGAAAAGATGAGTGGAAATGTAGGGAAAAGGTAAGAAGATTTGGTGCCCAACACAAACACTAACCCTAGTTTACCATAAAATATGAAAAAGAAAATAATTTGTATAAGATTGACACGCATAGACTAGTGTCTTTCATTACTTAGGTATATGGTGTCAAAAGGGCGAGATAAAAGGTGGAATATCTAAATGGAAAGGGAGAGGGAGAATATAAATTATTAACCAAACCCTAGTGAATTTCACTAAGAGGAGATTTAAGGTAATGCAACTCTAGTTTACTTAATGGATACATGGATACAAATCTTGCATATGGAGATATTAGGGTTCATAAAAGATATAGTGTTATCATGAAGGCTTCCTAAAACCCTAATTCCACAACATTAGAAACATTGGAAGAAAATATTCACAATAAACTTGCACCATTCACAAAAAGCATCTCTCCATCAATCCAAGAAAGTTCATGCATTTGATTTTATCATCCCTATGACAAATCACTATCTAGTGATCCATGACATCAAAAATAGAGAGACAAAGAACTAGTGCACACTCATGCACACTCATCTTTTAAGAGACAAATGAGTGTGTGCAACAATGATCCAAGAAAATTCGACTTCCCTCTATTTCTATGATGCCTGTTACACTGAAATTTGTCACCATGACTATCTGCAGTTAATATGGCCCCATCAATAGCCATATTGTCCTCCTTGTCAAGCCCCATACCTCTGCTCTTCATGTCAAAACTTCAAAAA
>APFE030525958.1:0-50967 GCA_000404065.3 Pinus taeda
GCATACATTAAGCTTCCAACTACTAATGCATATGGAACTTTAGACATATGAGCCATTTCTTCCTGAGTCTTGGGACACGCCTCCTTACTTAATTTGAAATGGCTAGCCAAAGGTATACTAACTGGTTTTGCATCCTACATATTAAACCTTTTCAACACCTTTTCTATGTATTCACTTTGAGACAATGTTAATTTGCAATTATTCCTGTCTCTAGTTATTCTCATACCAAGGATTTGTTTTGCAGCACCTAAATCCTTCATTGCCAATGAGTTTGCCAATTTCCTTTTGAGCACATTTATTTCTTGCATGTTAGAACCTGCAACAAGCATATCATCTACATACAATAACAATATAATATAGCTGCCATCATTTTTCCTTTTGAGACACAATGATCAAAGTGACATCTAGTATAACCTTGTTCAGACATAAACCTGTCAAATTTTAGATACCACTGCCTTGGAGCTTGTTTTAAGCCATACAAGCTCTTCTCCAACCTGCACACTAGTTTCTCCTTCCCGTTTACCTCATATCCTTGTGGCTATTGCATATATATCTCTTCCTCCAAATCGCCATGGAGAAAGGTTGTCTTTACATCTAACCACTCAAGATGCAAATCTTCAACTGCTACTAGACTTAAAATAGTTCTGATTGAAGTCATTTTAACAACAGGAGAAAATATTTCATCAAAACCAATACCTTTCTTATGTGCAAACCCCTTCACAACAAGTCTAGTTTTGTACCTTTGTTTTCCTCCATGTTCTTCCTTTAGCTTGTAAACCCATTTATTCTGTAATGTAGTTTTACCTGTAGGCAACTTGACTAAGTCCCAAGTCTGGTTATGCATTAAGGAGTCCATCTCTTCTTCCATGGATAGCTCCCACTTCTTCTTTCTTTCAACCTCCATTGCTTCTTCATAACATTCGGGTTCACCAGAATCAGTCAACAATAAATAATATAATGAAGGAGAGTATTGTTCAGGGGGTCTACTTACCCTAGTAGATCTTCTAACACCACTTTCAGGTGTTTGGGGTGCCTGTTGCTGTTGTGGTGGTTGCTGTTGTTGTGGTTGTTGATTATTATTATTTTCAGGCACCTTTAATTTTTCAGTGATCTCATCAAGGACTGCGTATTCCTTGTTTTCTTTTTCCTGTTTCTTTTCCTGCAACTCATTCTTATACAAGACCTTTTCATTGAATATTACATCTTTGCTCCTAATGATTTTGTGATTTTCATAATCACATAAGCGATAACCAAAATCATTAACACCATATCCAATAAAGGTACATTTCTTTGACTTTTCCTCAAGCTTTGTTCTATTTTCTTTATTAATATGGACAAAGACCTCACAACCAAAAGGCTTTAAAAAAGAGTAGTTTACCTTTTTCCATGTCCTTGCTTCCTCTGGAACACCATCATCCAAGGAACTTGAAGGCCCTCTGTTTATTAGATAAACAAGAGTATATATAGCATTTGCCCAAAACTGTAAAGGAAATCCTGCATGCAATATCATGCACCGTGCATGCTCCATGATTGTTATGTTCATGCTTTCTGACACGCCATTTTCTTGTGGTGTTCTTGGAACTGTCTTCTCTCTGCGAAATCCATGCTCTGAATAGTACCTATCAAACACTTTGCTGCAATATTCACCTCCATTGTCTGATCTGAGACACTTCATTTTCTTTCCTATCTCAATCTCAACCAAAGCTTTCCATTTCTTGAAAGTATCAAATACATCAGATTTATTCTTAATACAATAAATCCAAGTTTTTCTAGTTGCATCATCAATAAAAGTAACATAATAACGAGAGCCACTGAGAGATGATACTTGAACTGGTCCCCATACATCTATATGCACAAGCTCTGTTTTTTCGCTCTTCTTTTCTTTCCCAACTCTGAGAAATCTGACTCTCTTCTGTTTTCCATAAATGCAATTCTCACAGAATTCCAAATCAACATTCTTCAAACCCGCCAACAAATTCCTTGAGTGAAGAATTTTCATCCTATTTTCACTCATGTGTCTAAGCCTATGATGCCATAATGTTGCATCTACGTCATTGTAAGTTAAAGCATTAACAGAGTTAGATATACGATTGCATAAATACAATGTACCAACCTTTTCGCCTTTTTCTATTACCAGGGCTCCTTTGGTGACCTTCCAAGCTTTATCTGTGATAGTTGTCACACGACATTCACTGCCTAATTGCCCTATTGAAATCATATTTTTCTTCAGATCTGGAACATGTCTTACCTCCTTTAGTAGCCATTGGTTTCCATTCTGCTGTTTTACAAGAACCTTACCTATTCCAACAATTTTATAGGGTTTATCATCACCCAAATGGACTTGTCCAAAATCTCCTTGAACATAGTCATGAAAGTATTTCTTGTTAGGTGTGGCAAGGAATGAGGCCCCTGGATCTACCACCCAGGAATCAGTAATATTTTCGAAAGAAAGAATCAAAGCATCTTGTAACACCTCACCTGTCACATTTGCTTCATGATTGTTTTCTTGCTATGAATCTCCTTCTTTTCCCTTCCGAGATCTACAGTCTTTCTTTAGGTGTCCTTTCCTTCCGCATTTCCAGCACACTATCCCCGATCTGGACTTGGATCTACATTTCCTTGATTTACTACGATATCCTGAGCTCTTTCCTCTTTCCAGTTTTCTTCCTCTAGACTCTGCACTCAAAGCATTTCCCGATGTCTCACCAGAGCTTTTCCATCGCATTTCCTCGCTAAGGATAGCACCAAAAACATCATCAAACTTTAAAGTACTAGATCTAGAAACGGAGTTACTAATGGCCATTACCAAACCATTCCAACTTTCTGGTAATGAGCACAAGAATAACAGAGCTCTAACTTCATCATCAAAGTTTACCCCTACAGAACGTAACTGACTTGTAACAGTATTAAAATCATTTAAATGGTCTACAACAGATCCACCTTCCGACATCTTCATATTAAATAACCATTTCATAAGAAATACCTTGCTTGAGGCCGAGGGTTTTTCATATAGTTTCTCTAACGCCTTAATCAAACCCTATGTCATTGTTTCCTTCGAAATTTTGAAGGTGACTGACACTGCGAGGCACAACCGTACTGTTTCGAGTGCCTTTCTATCGAGAAGGTTCCATTCTTCATCTGTCATACCCGCCGACATCTTTGTTTTTCTTCCCAATGGTAGGTACAGATGTTTCTGATATAGATAATATTCCATCTGCATCTTCCACAGCGAGAAGTTTTGTTCGTTAAATTTCTCGACCCTAAACTTACCATCTTTCACCATTGCTCCCACTCGAACAAGGAACCCTTCTTTCCTGCAAGTTTATCAGCCAAATAGACCTTCGTCTCTGATACCAGTTGTTAGAAAATTATATATTATAGAGCAATGGAGCACATAGAATATTACATAAATATAAACACAGAAAACACATAAACAAGAGAGACACATATATGCGTGGTTCACCCAATTTGGGCTACGTCCACCTCGAACAGCCAATCCTTCTTTTCTATTATCCAGCAAAATGAAGAGACACAACCTACAGTAGATCTGTTGTAATATCCTCTGTTTTCTCTCACAGTATCACCTCTCTGTTTCTCGCTCGGAGAATACACATCTATTACATAGCCTCAAATACAATGCCCTCATACAAAGAGAGTGGTTGCCTTCTAGGGCGAAAAAAAAAACCCTAAACTAAACATAAGTTCTACTGTTAGATCATCCGCCTAATGAATGGCCCAGATTTACTAGAAATTACTATACTTTTACAAGGAAATTTTACATCTGTTTTTAGCTTCAGGGGAGCTGCCCCCGAAACCCACGCCAGGGAACCGCTAGCCCCTAAACCCCCCAGCCCAGAGGGGATCGGTCCCCCCGATCTCCCATGGGTGGGACAAGCCCCCCCCGCACCCCCTGCGTGGAGGGGTGTGCAAACTTCCTGGGTTATACATCCAGTTGAAAAAAATACCTCTGAACAATCATGCTCCACAACCAAGCAAAAAATAGTATTGATGTCCTTATTGTCACGAGTCTAACCATTGACGAAATAGACCCACAATATGTAGGTGCTAAAAATGATGACCCAGGTTGAGGAATAGTTTGTGGCATCCATTATTGCTGCCTCTACTGCTATTGTTGCCTATGCAAACCCCAGGATTGCATTGAATTCGACCAGGGTAACAAATTTTTAGAAGAAAATGTTGCAACCCACTCTAATACATTGGAAATTCCTAATGTAGGAATGTTTCTATCCCTTGAGATATCACCTTTTATCCATTCCTCTAGACCTCTCTCAAGTTCTTTAAAAGGGGTGGGCACTCATTGAGATGTTATTCTATGTACAGTTCTATCATTTGCACCAAATTTATTTTCTACATTAACTTCCCTAGACATTGCTAATGGCAAAGGAAATGGCTCTGACAGAGAGATACCAACATAATCACCAACAAGAAATATATTAGCTACAATAATGTCCCTTGAGAGAGAGTGGAGTATGAAGGTGAACCATAAAGAGAGACTAATAAATTCCTCTGTAGAAAAGAAACATACTTAGGGGGGGAATCCTATAACTAGACGATAGTAGAGTAGGATGATGCAACCTATACTGACAATGATGATTGTGACTAGAACTGAAGCTGGAACAACCTTGTGTAGGAAAGTCATAACAAATCCATTATGATGCTCCTCCAGCCTAGGGTTCATAATGTTGGTGTTCAACATAATGGATTCTACTCTCTCTCTCTCTTGGTGAGCATCTTTCTCTTGGATTTTGAGTGTTGTTGTTTCAACTATTGGGCCAATTGTATCTCCTTAGACCTATGATGTGTAAATGCTTTGGAAATAATGATTTTCTCTTTCTCATCATTACATTCTCCCTCTGCCAGTGTTTGTGAGAAAAACACAAGTTGGTCTGCCACTACCATCCCAAAAAACTAATAAAATTAGCATTTATAGATTAGAGATACTAAACTATTTAGTAGCAAGGAAGAAAAACTTTTCTCAAACTTCACAGGATAACACAGCCCGAAACTATAATATCTATTATCAGAAAAATACAGCTTAAACTATATGTAAAATAGTAAAATTTGAACAAGAACTTACATTGTTTTAAACTTGACCAGGCAATCATGGAATTATTCTTTAAGTATTCCTTTTGGTTCTATTCCTCTACTGCACCTGAATACCCAGCTAGGACTCGGTTAAGAGCACTGAGCAACTTGGCAAACAATAATTTGGTTTTATCAATCTCATTTAAGAATCTGGATTTGTGATCAGGAGAAGGATGTTGGTAACGTCACTTTATCTACCACATCTCATCCGATCCCAAATTTTGATTGAAATACCTACTATGGTATTACCTAGTAGTGAGGTATTGACGCAG
This sequence comes from Pinus taeda, assembly GCA_000404065.3. Taxonomy (NCBI): domain Eukaryota; kingdom Viridiplantae; phylum Streptophyta; class Pinopsida; order Pinales; family Pinaceae; genus Pinus; species Pinus taeda. The sequence continues at coordinate 5,379 of APFE030525958.1, forward strand.
AACGGGGTAATAGAAAGTTTTCCATATCGATTTTTGAATATCGTCATTGCACCTAGTAGCTCATAAGGGAGATGTAGAATGTAATTCTGATAGGTAATAAATGGTACCCAGCAGATTCATTCAGTAAGTGGTGTTATGGAATGCCGGTGAAGAAAGAATCTCCATTTTACTACCCCATTGAACCATCTTGGAGATGCTTGACTAGAAATTAAGCCCTTTCTAATCATCCCAATAAAACAAAAATATTTCAAACCGATGAGGAGACATATTCACCTTAATGCCTGGTTAGCGGAAGGACCATCATACACACCCGTATAGCTTAACTAAGGTAACTCCACAGTGCAAGTAAAATAGGGAAGATGACCTAGAAAACCGCAGAGTAGTATACACAGGCAGTGCTGCTCCTGCTATCTGAGCTATCCCTTGCAACAATTTTTGTATGTCCCATCTCATCCTATTTAAGCCACATGTTGTGACCATCAAAGACAATATATCATCCATAAAACAAGTTTCAAAACACCACCAAAACAAAAGCCATATCGTTATTCTTGCAGCAAGAACTCGAGAAAGGAATCTCTAGAAAAGAGTATTAAGTGCCACCTCTGTAGCGGCATGTTCAACATGTCTCAATGTGATGCAGTAGTTTGGGCTCTGAACTACTTCGCCATTGAAATTAATAGTAGATTTGAATCTGGGCACATGATTAGGCCCCTCTCTGATACAAGAGTACGCTGGCAGATTGAGCAATAGGGAAAAAGATAATTTCAGGAGCAAGTGGCCATCGTCTGACTCCGTCACTCTGACTGTTATGAAGACCCAATAAATTTCTATGAAGACTCAATAAATCACAGTGTTGTTTTTACACGGGAGAATCAAACCAAATCTGTCAATTCAACCCTACCTTTGATTTCCAAACCAAATCGGAGAATTCAACCCTACCTTCGATTTCCTGTAAATCTAGAGTGATTGAGAGCAAACCACCCACCTACATTCCTGGAAATTAGGGGTGATTGAAGAAAACCCCACCCGCGTTCTAAAAATTAGGGGCAATTGAAGAAAACCCCACCTGCATTCTGAAAATTAGGGGCAATTTAAGAAAACCCCACCCAAAAACAAGGCAAATTCGGGGCTTTGAATGTTTAGCCGGTTTATTTATCAAGGCTAAAATATAATAATTACTTATTTTTTAAATAATTTGGGGCAAACTATAGAAAACTAGTGCAATATAAAAAATTTGCCCTACCAAAATATAAAACCTCTTAAATTTCGCCCATGGGCTAAAATTCGCCCCTAAAATTTTCGATGGGTAACAAATTAAAGCAAAAAAATTTATGCAAATCAGAGTAAGTTGTTTAAGGAGTTTCAAGTTGGAGAACATGTGTACTTATGCATCAATCCCAAGAAGAACTCCTTGAGGATTGGATCATGTGCCAAGATTGAAACTCGGTTCTGTGGACCTTTCAATATTCTTGAAAGGATTGGACTAATAGCCTATCCACTTACACTGCCTTTGACTGTGAAATTCCATGATTTTTTCCATGTGTCCTTGCTTAAGAAGTATGTTAAATATGTTGATCATGTGATTGAATGGTCTGTATTACAGGTGGATCCAGATGGAGAATTCTAGCCGAAACCCTAGTGTATTTTGCAGAGAAAGATGCTCATGCTCCGAAATCGAGAAATCAAGTAGGTTAAAGTGTAGTGGAAGCACTTTGGGCCCAACGAAGCTACATGGGAGATGGAAGATCAGATGCAACTTATGTATCCTTCTCTATCCATTGGTTGAGCATATGTCTTTTGGTATATGTTTTGGTGATGTTTGGGTATATGTGTATATGTATATGGATTTAATACCACCATGAGATGTGTTATAAATCTCCCATAGGTGGTATGGGTGTCATGTCGTTATGGTTATCATGTTGTTATGTTCCTCATATTGGTTTTGTTTCAACAGGATGATCGTTGTAAATACTACATTGAGCTAATTTATAAAGCCCCATGGGCAGTATGTTTTTGTTTTTAGTGGTCTTATTGGTTGTAGGTGTCATTGAACACTGAGCACACTGTTCCCCCAAGGGGGAGGGTTTTATAACAACCATAGTAAACAATTTCATGTAGTAAAGTAAATAAACATAAAGTAATAACCAAGGTCATGGGACACGTATTCCAAGCTGAATGTTGGGAAAAACATCCCAGTGTGGGTGTTCACTTGGTTTGTTATGGCTAAGGTAAATTGGCAAAGGATTTGGAAAGGAAAAGTGGCATTAATTTGGTATTTTATTTATGAATATAATGGAAATTAGGAGAGAAGGAAGGTAAAGGGTCATAGGTTGGATGTGACAAGGAAAATGAAGGAAAATAATGGAAAATGAAGAAAATAGAGGTCTTGTTAATAAAAATATTTTTGAGGATAAATTCACAACCTTTTGTCACTTTAACATTTTGTTAGCTCAGTTTTGGATCTCCCTCTCTCTCTCTCTCATACTCTTGGACACTTAGAGTATGATGAGAGCATTTTTAGTAATGGGGAAAAGGAAGGACAAGAAAGCAAGAGGAAGAAAGGATCAAGCAAGGAAGAGTAGGATCAAGTGCTACAACGAGATTACTTACATGTATCGAGTTGCATGTATGATTTCCTTGCTAGTTTTGGAATGCATGGTACATGCATGTATGTTTTTGGTTCTCTTGTTGTCATTGGCATGGGTCTTTCCAGGTGTGACAGTGCTTTTCAACCTTGCTTTTCCATTTATGGATAACCATAATGTGATGGGGTTCTCTTATTTTGGTTGAGCTAGATTTCCGGATGGTTTCAAAACTAAGTGGAGTGGTCTCAGTTGAGAAACACAAGGCCTAGGAATCCCTGGACCAATGAAGGTGAGATTGTGGTAAATCCTGATTGTGTATGACCTTGTTGGGCATAGGAATCCTTGACTAGTGAATGATGGAATATATGATAAATCCTATATGGTGGAACCTCATTGGGCCTAGAAATCATCGATTGGTGAATGGTAGAATATATGGTAAACCCCAGAGGTGTACATAGAAAAATTTCTCATGGTTTAGGTGCAGAGATCTGGAGGCATACATGCTTGTTTAGGTCTTAGTGATTTGGTGGGATTGGAGTAAAACTTGGTTGTATTGATGGGTTTTGGGCCTCAAAATCCCTTGGTGGGATACATGGTAATTCATGAGGAAGTCCTCGATGGATTTGTTGTAAGTCCCACATTCATGCTTGGAATATGGCATGGCGGTGATTGGCTAAAAGAAAGATTTGGTTCAGCCCAATCTATGGTCGGGTGGTTCGTGGAAGTCTCTCACTTGGCTCGCTTATGCATACATTAATAAGAATTATTTATGGAGGAACCAACTTCCTGTATGTGGGCTCCAACCCACACTTAATAAGGAACTAATGTTCTCTGTACATGGTGATGAGCCTCAGTATTGCAACAATAATTCTGCAACTCCCAAGGCTACCAAATTTAATTATCAACTCGAGGTTCGTACAAACTTAAGAGGTATCAACACTATATGTGCAACATACAATGTGTCCTTCCTTTGTTTTCATAATGTAATGGAGTGAATGTAATAAAATCAGATCCTAAACTAATTGTAGAAAATGAAATGCTCGAAATGGAAACCTTAACCTATTGCAAGAAAGAAAATACAAGAAAAGAAACCCATTCTAATTGCATAAAGTAAATATCATGAACTAAATTTCAACCATTATGTTTCAAAGAGTTTAGATCCATTAATATAGTTCATTGGATGTGGCAATCATCATTGTATTATCTTTTCATAAATATGTCCATTAGCCCAAATCACTGAATTTTTTTGCATGGGTAAGGAGGTAAGTACTAAGTGGTCTTTAGTCTTCACTAATAATTTATTTATATCCTAGGGGTCATGATTCAACCCTAAGGGACCAAAACCAATCTTTTTGAGCAAATCTGGGCAAGTATATACATGCTAGAAGAGTACTATAGGAAACAACAGATTTACTACAAGAAACTATAATTCACCAAATGACCAAGGAAATAAAATCCAAAGTGGATGGGATAATTTTTTTTTATTTACTAGGATTTCTTACGTCTCCATTCCAAGTCGAATTACTCAAAAAGATCTCTGTTAACCCATGTTAAAAAATAGCAGAAAATTAGTGGTCTAAAATCTAGAAATTCGAGAACCAGTGAGCTAGTAAATCTATCAAATGAATCACCTAATAAAGTGAAAATTAAATGGGGTATTTTTTTTTATTAACTAGAATGTTTTTTTGATCTAATGAAAGTGGAATCAAGTCGATTGAAGCTCGTTAGCATGCTATAAAAAATAGCTGAAATTTGTTGTTATTTGCACTTCCAGAAATCTAGATTTGGGAATAAGAAAACTAATCCAAGTAAATCGATGATTACTATAAACTTCCAAATATGTTACAGTTATTAAATGATGCATGTGATCCTACAAAATAACTCACCTTTACCATTTAACCGAATCCTACAACAAGAAATCATTAATCCTAAATGCAGAAATAGAAAAAAGACAAGAACAAGAGATGCTTGTGAATAAGAAGTGAAAAGAAGAAACGTAAATTATACAAAAGGGAACTAAGCCTCCCAAGATGGCCAAGCCCAAGGAAAATAAGAGTTGTATGAAGGAGACCAATATTTATAAGCTAAACATGTCAACATTCTTCATTATTTCCATCAATACAATTACATACCTGCAAGAAATGACAGTGCAGCTGCAAAAATACAAGTCCTCTCCACAATAAGACTAATAAAAATCAACCCCTAAAGGAAAATTCGACTTGGTACTTATAAAAATGATTAGGAATCATCCCCCATGAAAAGAGGAAGCTTTCGCAACCAAAGTCCCTTGATTAGTAGATCTAGTTTCCAATACTAGCAATCTGCATTAAATGGCAAGGAACACATTCCTAGATTTTCTCAATCATTAGAGCTCCAGAATCTATGCCATAATTCCAGAATATCTTGTTGATTTATTATTTGATATTGATCTCCCTATAGTAGGGAGCAAGTCCCTAAATTATCACCTCCTCCAAATCTTCATAATTTGCCCAATATTCTCATAATATTCCACAAAAATAAATAATATTAGGCACAAATATGAAATTATCCATAAACCTTCCTAATGAACATATTAAAGGTAAAAGTGCATTATTTAATGTGAAAAGAGAGGTTTAATGTGCTGAAGGATGGTCAGATGGGCCTTAATTTATGTTCAATTTAGAGGCCCATCACATAGTAACCACTCTGCTTGATATCTGCTCTTTGTTCTCCTTTGTGTTTGGTCCTATGTTCTACTCAAGATACTTCATTCATACTATGTAGCATATACCCTCTGTTCATACTGCAACAACTTTCTTTTCTCGGCCCTCATACAGTAGGCACACAACAAATATATATTGGGTTGTGTTATATTCTTTCCACGACTAGCTCCCCTAGTCGAACCAGGGGGTTAGAGAGGGGGTGGAGCCCCCCCTTCATTGTGTTGATGCATAGCGGGGGCGGTTAGCTACCCTCTACGGGGTCCGGGGTAACACACCGGGGAATTTTTTTTGGGACCCTATATGTAATATACCTAGGGGGGATAATATGGGGTACAGAGGGAGGTACCCAAGGGATTAATGTAATAATGGGATGGGCCATAGTAATAAATAAGGTGGCTAACCCATATCATGTAAGGGACCACAAGTAGTTAGCAATAATGTAATAAGCCCATGGTATTACATAGATGGTATTGAGGGAACCATGGTATTGTATGTATGAGGCCTATATAGAGGCTAGAGACTCCCCATTGAGAGAGGTCAAGGAATATTGTATGAACAGACATATGGCTTGTGGAGTGTTCTCCTTCCTTAAGGAGTGAATGTTTGGTGTTTCCCTACCTTAAGGGTTTGATCAATAAAGAAACATTTCTATCTATATTCAGATCTTGATATTTCCTGGGTTTATTTCTATTATCATATATTTCCTTATGCAGAGGCGAAAACCACCTCAGATGAAGGTGGAGATGTTACTTGGCTTCTTCTTCAAGTACACATGTAGATCATGAGGCATGGTTGATTGACTCAGGTGCATCCTTTCACTTCACTCCCCATAGAGAGTGGTTCTGCGAGTATGAGAAATATGATGGTGGTGATGTCTTCTTGCGGGATGACAAGAAGGCTAGAATCATTGGTCACAGAAAAGTCAAGTTGAAGTTGCAAGGTGGAAGGATTAGAACACTTCCAGGTGTTATACATATTCCTGCATTAGCCAGAAATATTATTTCTGTAAGCAAGTTGGATGATCTAGGTGTAAAAACAGTGTTCGATAAGGATACCCGCAAGATGGTTCATGGAGCATTGGTACTCATGCGGGGAGTTAGGACTGGAACTCTGTATGCGCTACAAGGTAGCACTGTTTTTGATGGGCGCAACAATTTTGTGGTTCCTGAAAGTGGAGCAAAAAATCTAGTGGTCTCTGGAGAAAATACCATGTTATAGAATCAAAGGCTTGGTCATATTGGAGAGAAGGGCCTTTGAATACTTCATGGTAAAGTTATGGTAGAAGGTATGACTAATAGCTCTCTAGATTTTGGTTTATGTGAAAATTGTGTATATGGGAAGTAGAATCAGGTGAGTTTACCCTCTGGTGGTAAGAGGGAAAAACAAATATTAGAACTTGTGCGCAATGATGTGCTTGGACCTTCGAAGGTTCCATCACTAGGTAAGTATGTGTACTATGTATCATTTATAGATGAATTCTCAAGGAATACATGGATATATTCCCTCAAGAAGAAATATGAAGTCTTTGACATGTTTAAAGAATTTAAGGCTTTGGTGGAAAACCAAACAAAGAAGAAGATAAACTTGTTGAGGACAAACAACGGTGGAGAGTTTTGCAAGAAGGAATTTGAAGAATTATGTAAGAAGTGTGGTATAGCATGGCATAAGACTACTCCATACACACCTGAGATGGAGTTGCAGAAAGAATGAACAAGATGTTGATAGAAAGGGCAAGAAGCATGCTCAATGGTGTCGGGTTAGGACAAGAATTCTGGGTAGAGGTGGTGGATACTGGATGTTACATAGTCAATAGATCACCTTCATCAGCGTTGGAGGATAAGACTCCACGAGAGGTATGCACTGGTAAGAAACCTTCTCTTTCACATCTTAGGGTATTTGGATGTGATGCATATGTACATGTTCCAAAGGAGAAAAGAACAAAGTTGGATAGTAAATCTGAAAAGTGCATCATTATTGGGTATAAGGATGGTTTAAAGGGTTATAAGCTTTGGAACCCAGTAACAAGGAAGGTTGTGTACAGTCGAGATGTGGTGTTCAGAGACGTGAAAGATTTTATTAAACATGAAGTACAACCAAAGGAACCTGAGAAGATAGAGCTTGAGCTTAAGGAGGAAGAATCAGACTCTACAACAAAAGAGGAATTAGAAGATGAAGAGCCACAAGCTCCGGTTGTGAGATGATCAGTTCAAGAAAGAAGGCAACTAGAAATGTATAGTCCATCTGATTTCTATTCAAATTTTACTTTATTTATTATCTGATTATGATCCTAGAATTGTGAAGGCTGCGATATATTCATAGGATGGAAAACTTTGGAAAGAGGCCATGATTAATGAAATGGAATCTTTGCACAAAAATGAGGCTTGGGATCTGGTGGAGTTGCTGGATGGAAAGAAACCCATTGGTAGCAAATGGGTGTTCAAGAAGAATATGAATGAAAAAGGAAAGGTGGAGAAATACAAAGCTCAGTTGGTAGAAAATGGTTATTCCTGGGTGTCGGGAATTGATTTTGGTGATATTGTTTCTCCTATTGCCAAGGTAGCTTCTATTAGATTACTTTTATCTTCTGTTGTTTCTTTTGATTTTGAGGTAGATTAGAGGGATGTGAAGACAACATTTCTTCACGAGGATCTAGAAGAAGATATCTTCATGAAGCAACCTAAAGGCTTTGTGGTGAAGGGTAAGAAAGAACTGGTATGCAAGTTAAAAAAGTCTATGTATGGGTTAAAACAGTCACCAAGGATGTGGTGTCAGAAATTTGATACATTTATATGGGGACTTGGCTTCATTAGAAGAAAAGAAGATCATTGTGTGTATTTTAAATTAATTGGTGACCATGTTATTTATCTAGTCTTGTATGTGGATGGTATGTTGCTAGTTGGAAATGACAAAGAAATTTTCCAAGATTTGAAGACCTAATTTTCCTCCAAATTTGGCATGAAAGATCTTGGTGCTGCAAATTGTATTTTTGGCATTGAAATTTAAAGAGACCAGGAAAAGAGGAAGCTCTAGTTCAATGATAGGAAGTATGTCGAGACAATACTACAAAGATTTAATATGTAGGATAGTAAGCTGGTGAAGGTTCCTATTCTTGTAGGTGTAAAGTTATCTGCTGAACAGTGTCCCAAGACACAAGAAGAGGAAGAGGACATGTCTCGTGTTCCATATGCAAGTGTAGTCGATAGCCTGATGTATGTGATGGTCTTTACTAGACCAAATATTCCACATGTAGTGGGAGTATTGAGAAGGTTTATGTCAAAACCAGGCAAGGAGCATTGGACAACAATGAAGCGGGATTTCAGGTATTTGCATGGCACTAGTGATTATGGTTTGTGCTACCAAGGAAGACCAACATAAGATAGAGTTTTGGATATCCATGGCTTTGTTGATGCAGATTGCGCTGGAGATCTGGATCAGAGAAGATCTACAAGTGGGTATGCGTTTAACCTATTTGGAGTTGCAGTCAGTTGGATGAGTAAGAAACAATATATAGTGGCACTATCAACTACAAAGGCAGAATACATGGAAGCCACTCATGCAAGCAAGGAAGCAGTTTGCTTATAGAGATTGCGTTCAACTATGGGGTTAGTATAAGGAGCTACAAGGATAGATTGTGACAGCCAAAGTGAAATTTTCTTGGCAAAGAACCCTGCTTATCATTCGAAGACAAAGCACATTGATTTTCATTATCACTTTGTGAGTGATATGATAGAAGACAAAAAGGTTTTGCTGGTAAAGGTGGACACTTTGAAGAATACTTTAGATGCATTGAAAAGATATTTGGGCTCTGAGAAGTTCTCTCGGTGTTGAGAAACAATGGGTGTTGCAGGGGGGATAAATGACTAAGCTCTCCTGTGGCCCCCTATGGAAATAAAACAACAAGTGGGAGAATGTTGGGTTGTGTTATATTCTTTCCACGACTAGCTCCCTAGTCAAACCGGGGGGTTAGAGGGGGGGCAAAGCCCCCCCTTTGTTGCGTTGATGTACAGTGGGGGGTTTGAGGGGGGCAGTTAGCTCCCCTCTATGGGTTCCAAGGCAACGCCCCGGGGAAATTTTTTTGGACCATATATTAGGTGGGCAGACCTACCTATGTTTTTGTGCATGGTTTTCACACATGGTTTTGGACGCGATGGTTTTTAGTCCATGGTATTTTGTAGATCTGGTCAAGGGAACTATGGTTATGTTCTAATCCGGGGTTAATGGATTAGGGTTTATGGATTCTTTGGCGTGTATATATATGTATTGTAACATTGAAAGGAACATAATGAAAAATCAATTTAGTAGTCTCGGTTTTGGGATCTAGGGGGAAATATCTATTTATATTTGTTTTGTGTGTTATGCTCTTGCCGTTTTTTATTTTTTGTTTTTTAGAATTCACATGCAAGTATTTTCGGTACAGGGTTAAAACCTACAATATCAACCCTCTACACTTAACAACATACACTCAAGTCACAAACCTCTGCTCTCAGCAGTACATGCTCAACTCTTGACCTTTGTCTCTGTCCACTCTACAACAAAAAACACTCTTACATAGAGCTCTCTGCTCTTAACCCTCTTCTTTTACACAGTTGCTCTCAGCGTCCTCTCTGTAGCATAGGAACACTTGTCCTCTTCTCAGGAGCTCTCATGCATAGAGCTCTCTTTCCACACAAATCTCTCAACAATGTTGATTTTACCACATTTGAACAACTGTGATCCAGGGTTTTGTTCCTCTATTGAAAAATGGTCGATGTAGTCTTTGTTTTCCTCCTGTTGTCTATGTTGTGTAGAGAACAATTTTGTTTATGTTGGTCTCTCTACTTCTTGAGTGTGTACTTCAACGTGACACTCCATCCTATTATTTCATCAAAGTTCATCCGCACTGCAACTGCATTAAAAATTGAGAATAGCCACTTGATAATTCTCCATACTGAGAATTAAATCTCAGTCACACGACCGACTCAAAGAGATATTCCATTAAATTTGACTTTTACTAATACTATGGATTTTTAATGCTAAGGACATACTCCTTAATTGCTTCACAGAGACTAGTGCATACCTCAGGCATGTCTCTTCTTCACGTGATCAAATATTCTATCCCAAGGGCTTTGATCTTTATTCAATCACTCATAGCGTGCACGAAATATTAGGGGTGGCTTAATTTTGCTCAAGACAAGTTAATTAAATCATTTTTCGTAGTCATGGTCCACTCTAATTTGACTCAGTGATCTCTGAAATTTTCCATTACTCCAATGAAACTAACTTTATTGTGCACATTTACCAGTTGTCGACTCATCCATGCCTACATAAACACCTCATGGCAAACAACCAAACTGGAAAAATTTCCAAATATGGAGAAATTCTCCCATAGTTGTTGAATCATCCATCAAATTAAACATATGCCATCATATGAGTTGGATCCTGGAAGCCTTTGTACTTGTAACTTTTCTTTAAACACAATTCCATAAGAGTTACGGGGTTCTTGGCTTCCGAGAACTAGACCACCTATGCCTTAGAGACTTTCCCTTGTCTCCTCTACTTTTTCTCATTCATAGTACCATGTGGCATGACCTACAGCTAAGCCTCTAGGCACTAGACCTCTTTGTTGTCCTGTGAGGGCTAAATTTTCTTTATAAAATTTTCCACGCGTTGGTCATAATGACACAAAAACTTATCTTGGGCTTATGCTTAGCCTCATCTTTCTCCTTCGGGATTATGTGTCAAAGTGGGACCACCTGTTGTATGCATTGGCCAATCAAAAACTCTCCAAGATGACATGTGGTGCCACTTATTCTAAAATATCTAAGAGTTTATTTACCTTTATAAACCTCGAGGACATTGGTCTTAATTAATTCTATGAACCACAACCTAGCACTAAGGCACAAAGCTCCCTATGCCAATGCTTCCACAAAATTCTTTTAGAAAATGTTTATGGGATTTCCAATCTTTAGGGTATGCCCACTTCTATGGTGACATCATGCTGGCATCATCCATGCCACGTGTTTACCTGTTAGAGGTCCAAGTGTCACCTGTATATGTCCCTTTTGGGTACTTGACAATGCTAAAACCACTTTCCACGTGTCTAGGGTTATGTTATGCTTATGTCATCTTGAACCAATAATACACTTCCACCTGTCCTATTGGGGGAGAGAGAACGGGTCCCTCATTCCTTGGTTTTACAAGTGATTTCCTTTGTAAATGGTTTTATACCTGAAGTCACCTACTTCCAAATAATTCCCAAAGCCCTAAATCCCAACACTTTTACTAAGTTATTTAAAAAAAAAATTGGGGTTTCAACCTTCTTGGCCTCTAAGCTTTCGAGCACTTTCCTAGAAACCTCAACTTACTACTATCCTAAGTTTCTTTTACACAACCCTCCAAGCTTCCACCTTCTAGGCCTTCCGGGGTTTCGACTTTCTGGGCCTCTGAGCTTCCGAGCAATGTTCCTGCTACCCCAACTCAAGATTATCCCATAACATTTATTTTGGGATTTTAGGCCTTCTAGGCATCCGAGATTCTAGGGAATGTTCCTTTTACCCCAGCTCAAGATTATCCTGTAACATTTCTTCTCGGATTTTGGGCCTTCCATGAATTTGGACTTATGGGGTTCCAGGGTTCTAGGCACTACAAATTTTACCATGGAGATGTTGACTTTGACTGTCAATAAATTTCGATCTAGGAGCCCATTTTCATACTTAAACATACCATTGGAAATATCTCTCCAAGAAATTTCCATTTATGGAATTTCCATGAGCATATGGGATAAACACCTAAGGCATAAATTCCGTCAAATCCTGGCACTCCCAACCATCATAGTCATCATGTTATGGCTTCTCTAATAAGATTGCTACTATGATGATTCTCTAAAAGAGACTGCAACAGCCATGGGACTCCCCCTGAGCTCAACACAATATGGAAACCAATGCCAACATCTCCTGCTATCAAATTTTATTCTAGTCTAGTTTACATAAATGCCAACACACTTGCTGTTATAGCCAAATCTCCAACATATATCCTAGCATGGTTGGTGACATTGATGTAAACACACTTGCTACCACTAGCCTCATCACTCATCTAGTTGACATCAATGTCAACACAATTGTTGCCACTAGCCATCTAGGAAGTGAAAATTGTCTAACATATTGCTCAAAAGAAAAATGAACTTGGTGCTACGCTAACTGAAATAGACAAGTTCAAGAAAGAGAAATTATTGGATGATGAAAGAAAGAATAATGACATAGATAAATTAAAGATGAAAGAAAAAGAAGCAAGTAAAGCTTCATGTGACGAAGGGACAAGCCCCAAATCCCCATCAAAAAATTGACGAAAATATAGAAAGCAGGACCCCTCAAGAGAGAAATCAAAATCAAGGATAAAATAAGGTTAAAATTATCGCTTCTTTAAGAAGTAATCAACAAAAGGTTGCACCTACTCCAAAGAAGGATGACTTAAGAAGATCCACATGACAAGAAAACACATCCATGTACCTTGGCACATTTAATAGATATTATTTTTCATTTTCTAACTATGGGAATATGGCTAGGGATTGCAGGATGCATGACATGAATGATTATCAAAGGCATCAAAACTCTAGAAGATGTCTTACTGGATGACAAGATAGATTTCAAACAAACTTTGTTAGCAAAAATTACATGTCACTAGCTCAACCATAAAAACCAAACATTGAATGTTAAAAATGCGATAATTATGGGTACATATCTCATGATTGCAAGTACAATATGGAATATTCCATGAATGAAAACCCTAACAATAGTTACAAGAATGTATGGAGAAGAAAATAGATGCAAGAAGAGCAAGAAAATCAGAAACTCTTTGTAGTAATGCTTTCATGTTTTTTAAAGTTAAAAGCTCATGATGAATCAATAAGTACATTGGATGATGACAAGATTAAGGATAATCTAGATAAAGAGCTAGTTCACACATTATTTTGAAGAATTCAACATGTTGACTTGTAAAAATTAAAAAATGTGATTCTTTGTAGCGGGAGTTGTGCCTTTGAATATATATCTTTTGATAGATTGACAGCTAGAAGATATGGAGAATAATTATGCCTAGTATCAGTGGAGTAGCAATTTTGGCATGCAAAGCTGATCCATGCTGATAGGTAGAATCAATTGTGGCAATCAGTATGAAGCATAACATGACATGGGGATATATTTTGTTTATTTTTGCAAGAATTGATCAACGCATTTCAAAGAGGATAGGTATCTTGGACGAAGGCAGAGGAAGGACATTCGTTAGGGGGAGCACTTGAAAGTTACAAGTCCCCATAAGCAGGTAGTTTGATAGGGGGAGTAAGGAAGAACAAAAGAAGTAGGTAGCTTTTCAAGGGTATTAACCCTTTGTCATTGATGTCAAAGGGGAGAGAAATAGAGAGGCACAAAGTTAGGGGGAATTGTACTTGCAAAAGGAGTATGTGTTGCCATCAGTGAAAAGGGGGAGATTGTTGAATGGTGTTGTCATTGATGTCAGCATCTATTGTTGAATTCTCTTAATATTTGTCTATATTACATTAGTTTGAAGCTCTAATGGAATTTTGACTTTAACCTTAGAATCCCCGTACTTGTTGAACTTTTTTAGGATAAAGATTGGTGAATTTACCTCTGTTACCATCATTGGTTGATCCTCCTCATGAATTCAATTCTAGCAATATATGGCACACCACTAGAGGCTTCTCTGTTTAGGAGATGTTCTTGTTCAAAGTTATTCATCCACATCATGTGGTCAAAACACCAAAATGTGTGACATGGCAACTTGTCAACAATTTATAGGCTTAGAAGAAAACTACTAAGGATAATTCTTATGGACAAAATCCTAACATAATATGATCTGGCATATGACACCTAAATAGTTTTTGAAAAGGGTCAAAGTTAAATTTATGGACCAAAAGTTGGAGGAGGTTATAATAAAATAATGGTACAAAGGTAATACAACTTTTGAATCGACCTCCTTCCAAATATTTTAAATCAATCTTCCAAAACTATACAAATAGACTTGTATCTACTCAAAATATATGTGTATGCATTGATCTATGATTCACTCCTATAAAAATTTGACTTTGTAAGAATTTGACCTAGGTCGTCAAGCACACTTGCAGGAGTGGTTGATTTGGGGTTCATGGTTGTTTTATTTGGAAATTTTTTGGGTTTCATCATTTCTTCTTATAGGTGGAATATACTAAATTCCCCATGGCCTTGCATGATACCTAAACTCATCAACTAGCACCATGAGCATCGCTCTCAGGCATATTTGAAGCAAGGTCTTGTGGTTTATCTACAATGCAAATATAAAATTAATGATGTGTGATTACTGGGTAGTACGCATTACTGGGAAAAGCCTCACTATGTGTATCATATGATATGTGATTAATTGGGTTGACCTGTTGTAACTATGAGCAAGGATTAAAAGGCGAGTGAAGATATAAATTGTAGAGGTTGTCACATAGTGCATAAGAATGTTTAATGTCAGAAACAAGAAAAAAAATTGTTGGTTGTCCCAATCTTTTGCTTGTCAGATTTCATTCCAATCTTTGATTTTTAATGTAGTGAGAAAATTGAGTTCTAGTTTATATCACGACAATCCTAATGAAATTCATACATCTGTACAGTTCTTTTAAGGTTAATAATTCACGTGGTTGATTTTCTAGTATTTTAGAATGACACCTAGACTTTGTACAATTTGATAAGCGGTTCCATTAGGAGAGGAAACAAAATTATTTGGGATGGTGAAGCTTCCTTGAAGGCAGTATCCATAAAAGCTAGCCTTCACATGCCTCTTTATCATTAGAATTTATGGGTAACCCCATGCCATAGGAATTTATCAATGCCACTATGCCCCTTTCAACACAAGCAACCTTTCATTCCTTTACAGTTAATAAATTCTTGTAGCCAAGACCTTGCAGGCAGCATCTTACATACGACATCTGAGCAATGAATTCCAACCAATATATTGCAAAGAATTTGTTCTGTGATAAGACATACATCAAATTTCCTTATATATGTACACTTTATATTATAATTAATGATGTGTTAATGTTTACACACACTAATTCTTGGGGCCAAAAATTTCTATGGATGCACATGACCACGAAGCCACATTGTTTACAAACAATGTGTAGTGACATTTCTAAACTAGGCCATCTCAATTTTCAAAGGATTGTGTTGTGTGTGGAGCATGATTGTTCAGAGGTCTTTGTTTCAACCGGAGGTATACCCCAAGAAGTTTTGTACACCCCTCCACGCGGGGGGGGGGGGGGGGCGATCCCCCCCGGTTGGGGGGTCCAAGGGCTAGTGGTCCCCCGGCAAGGGCTCGAGGGCAGCGCCCCTGAAGCTAAAAACATATGTAAATTTGCCTTGTAAAAGTATAGTAATTTCTAGTCAATCTGGGTTGTTCATTAGGAAGATGATCTGACGGTAGAACTTATGTTTATTTTAGGGTTTTTTGCCCTAGAAGGCAACCCCTCTCTTTGTATGAGGGCATTGTATTTGAGGCTGTGATAGATGTGTATTCTATGTGTGTGAGAGAGAAACAGAGAGATGAGACTATGAGAGAAAACAGAGGATATTACAACGGATTTGTTGTAGGTTGTGTCTCTTCATTTTGTTGGATAATAAAAAGGAAGGACTGGCTGTTCGAGGTGGACGTAGCCCAAACTGGGTGAACCACGTATATCTGTGTCTCTCTTGTTTTGTGCGTTTTCTGTGTTTATATTTCTGCAATATTTTATGTGTTCCATTGCTCCGTAATATTTAATATCCTAACAGATTGGTCAAACAAATTAGCGTTATTACAATAGATTATAGGAAATGCAACTAGTAAATAATATACACTCTACATATTTGGTTACAGGTTCAAGGCCCTTCTTGGTAGTGAGATTATAATTGTATTTTGAATCAATCTAGTGCATAGTTTATTTTGAGCTCATTAAGATCAATCTATCATTTTTTGGCTCATGTCATTTTTTGGGCACACTAAGGTTATCCAAATTTTATTTTGAACTTATTACGATCAATCTGTCACAAAATTAGCAGTTAATGGTGGCCACCACTTGGAAATGGATTTTTGTAGAGAAGTTAATGTACAATATGTTTTAGTCATGTTGATTTAATGTTGGCTTTGTGGGCCCTGAACCAGGTTCAGTGTTAATCAGCCAAAACAATCCCTACACTACTAGCCCTTTCGGCATCAGCCTGTGGATCACAGACCAAAGTCTCACCCAAAGCAGTATGAGGGGATGCTCGAACCAAGTTTCCACACCCTGAGATAGTTGTGATCTCAGTTTATACCCCCTGCTCCTGCCTTCGCACATGTTGCTAAGCCTTAGGGCTTATCTATCTACCCTCTATCCTTCCCTTCAGTACCTTTGCAAAGGTGTATGATTGACCTTTGCGAAACCCTAACCAGCGGTTTAGGTACTTTCACGCTCCTATGATGATGTATTATATAGATTCCCAAGTTATCTCAAGTGTTTTACTTATTCTACCAATCAATTACAGTTATCGTCGTGTAAATTGATATTCTTACTTGTGTTCAATTAACAAATATAATCACATACATTCGCGCATCAAATAAACATTGTAACATAAACCCATATCATAATGAAATATAATCAGATGCATTAACAGAGACTAAATACACAATAATTGCAAAATACTTATCTTTATTGATATCTCCAGTTTAATACAGACTTTATCCACCCTACGCACACAGCTGCAAGGGTCTGCGCACTCAGCTGTGGAATTTTACCTAGACCTCTGTGCACTCATACACAAAGCCTTTACCTATGCTAAGACCTTAAAACACTTAGACTTCTTCAAGATAGATCACTCTGTAGAATCCATCTCAACTCGACTTCGCTACCTGCTACTTAGAGCTTAGTTACTTAGCTTCTTTTTATACAATCTCATGGTCCATAGACCATGGGTAGATATTTATAGCCAAATTGACACTTTACAAAATAAGGGCAGACAACCCTTTATTACTCTTGACACCTTCGCGCTCCGCGACCACAAAATGTGTATAATTTAAAACTTTATTTCAAAATTGTCCCAAAACATCGGCTTTTAGCCCCAAAACTACTCTTGGGGGAACCCGTCCCCAGCAGGCCCCCAACACAAACATGGTGACTCACCCTCAAGTCACTTTGTGGGCACTGAGATCTTGGCGTGAAGACCTCCTAGCTCGACCTATATGACTGCTACCTCGGCGGTGTACTGCGTGACCGCTTGCTTCACTTCTTCTACCAATTTCTCTGTTGCTAGTCCTAAACTGTCAGCCTGAACTTTTGCTGAGTCGCCTATAGACTAGCAAGCTTTCCTTCAATGGAGGCCATGACAAAATATGCCTCGCCCAACCAAGGCTTCAAGTGTGCCTTCAACACTACCTCTTTGTGCTGAGTTGCATCTACCTGTTCCTTCAGTGTTTTGGCCTCCTGTAGCTTCACAATTCTCTATGTGAGGGTGACAATGTGCTTTGTTCCTTTCACCTTGTCATAGCGCGATTGTAGTTCTCATGCCTCTATCTCCAGCCTCTGTACATTAGGGTCTTCTTGCAGACTGGTTAGTACTTCGAACGATTGTTCAAACAGCCTTGTGCAGTCTACTACTGCACTATCTACTGCTGTTATCACCACAAATTTTCAAGAATCTTAGCCATAAATTCCATCTTAAATGCCACCCCCCACTCCATTTGACTGCATTCTCATCACCAAATCATGAACAGTGACTTTAACAATCACTTTCTAGATGACTTGCATAGTTTTTCCCTGGGTAACGCAGCTCTCTCTGCATTGTTGCAAACCTTGTGACATCTCCTCATTCCACGCAATCCCCGAATCACGCAATTTCCCAACTCGGGAAGTGTAGTTTATAGTCCCGCGCCTCCTTTTAGCTACTTGGAGTGCTAAGACTATGCTACCTTCATATATTCACATGACTTGATCATGGTGTATACCTTCAATCAGCTACCATTCACCTTTCCTAGGAAGGGATCTACATTCAATTTAACCAACAGAACTACTCCACCATAAGATAATGACATAGGGCCCTAGCCAGTGCATCCTAAATTTCCCTGGAAATTGTTCAAAATTGTTGTCATATAACAAAACTAGATCATTACCTTAAAGGTGTGCAGTTTAATGTGTCGATCATGCCATGCTTTTTCGCGCTGCTTTTGGACATGTTGGTGAAATCTAGCCAAAAACCTTTCTTCCTCAATCTTGGCAAGTTGCACGAGCCTGTCTTCCAGGGCTCCATGATCCATCATACCCATGAATGTTGCTATGTGAAAATTAGGCACAATGTATTCCATTGGCATCACTGTTTCAACACCACATACAAGCCTAAAGGGTGTCTGTCTAGTCAACCTTTTGCACATTGTTCGATAAGCCCATAGTACTGTCAGTATGCATAGGTCCCAATCATTTCGCTGAGCATTGCAAAACTTTGTAAACATATTATATAGTACCTTATTGAGAGCTTCCACCATCCCATTAACCTATGGGTGATAAGGTGTGCTTTTCTAGTGATATACCTAAAATTCTGTTGTCTGCACATTGATCATTTCGTTTAGAAAGTACATACTATAAACAGGCATCAAAATCTTTGGACACCCAAATTGCGTCAGTACATACTCAAAGAGAAACTTTGCAGTGGTCGCACTTGTGCAGTACTTCACAGGTTCTGCCTTTACCCATTGAGTTAAAGACTCAGTCGTAGTGATAATGTACCGTGCACCTGTCTTCTTTCCTTGAGGCTAAATGGATCCCACAAACTCTATTGCCCATTTCTCGAAAGGTTATAACATCATTTGTGGGTTCAGAGGTAGCTCATCTCTCCACAATAGCTTGCCAATCCATTGAAACATGTCACACTCCTTGTAGTAGGCTTTTGAATCCTTATGGAGGGCTGACCGCCACAACCCTGCGCGTAGAATCTTCTATATGGTTTCCCTTCCTGCATAATTCCCTCCCGCTGTACCCCCATGAGCATCTTTGAGGATACTACTTCTTTCAAACTTTGGTACATATTGTCGCAATTCTTCATCAGACCCCATTTTGTACAAATGTTTGGCAATGACAGAAAAGTCTACCGCATGGACCATTAACTCCTTTTTCTGCTAGGTCGTGTAGCCTTCTGGGGTGGTTCATGTCGTTAGGAAGCATATGATGTATTCAAAGTGACCATCTGCGATGCACACTATAAAGAGTTGTGCATTAAGCAATCCTTCCTCCAAATTAGTGGGCTCTTCTCTTGTTTTGATGTGCGATAGATGGTTTGGTCCCACGTTCAGTTGTCCAAGCTTCACAATAACTTTAAAATCATACCCCTGGAACAATAACAACCACCTACAAATTCTCCTCCCCAACACATGCTTATTGACGAAGTATTTAAATGCAGAATGATCCATATACATCTTAAAATGTCCACCCAGAAAATAGTGTCTAAACTTCTAGAGAACGTATACAATGTCTAGTCCTTTGCGCTCGATGGTGGAATAGTTCTTCTCAGCCTTGGATAACTTCTTACTTTTGACTGTTATAGGATGGTCCAATTCTCCTTCACTAGCCTATGTTAGTACTACTACCAGTGCTATACATGACACGTCTACATGTACATGAAACTCCTTCTCCCAATCTAGGAAGACTAAAATCGGCGTGGTGACCATTTTTCCTTTCAGCACATCTAATCTTTTCTGAGAGTTCTTGTTCCAACATAACGTGACATCCTTTTTCAACAAATTCTCCATAAGCGTGGTGATTTGGGCATAGCCCTTGATAAACTTTTTATAGTACCCAATATGTCCCAATGTTGTGCGCGGCTGTTTCACACTCCTTGGTACCTCCAGGTTAACTATCACTGCGATCTTCACAGGGTCTACCACCAATCCCTGTCTGCATACCACATGACCCAACAAAATCCCAAAAGGGACATAAAACAAACATTTCTTTAGATTGAGCACAATCTGGTACCTTGACAACTATCTAGCATTAAGTGAAAACCTGCCACATGGAATTTTACCAACCCAAACACAGTCCAATCATCAAAGTACACCTCTAGAAACTTATGAATTAAGTCTTTTAATGCAGCAATGACTACACACGAAAAAATCACAAGTGCATTCTTTAATCTGAAATGCATTACAGTGTACTGAAAACATCCCCATTCAGTCATGAATGTCGTCTTGCTTCTATCTTTAGGCACGATTTTGATCTGATGGTACCTAGAGGACCCATCAATGAAGGAGTACACTTCCTGGCCACCTACATTATCCAATAGCTATGCAGTGAATAGAGTCGGGAAAGGATCATGCATGCGAGCGTCATTCAAGTTCCTGAGATCTACGCATATCCTTATTTCATCCTTCTGCTTCTTTTCATGTACCACCATTGGGCTCGCCCAATCAGATTCCTCTATGGGCTCAATGATGTCTGTCACAAGCATCTTATCAAACTCTAAGTGGACCTTCTCCTTATACTACGGATTGAGATGGCAAGGTCTTTGCTTAACCAGCTTCGCGTTAGGTTTTAACGTGATCTTCATAACACCCAGGTCTCCTATTATCCCCTTTAACTCCATAAACTTGGTAGGGAACAAATCCTGGTATTCGCAAAAAAATTCAGTGACCTTATCTACCGTCGCGTCGTCCCAGTAATCTCCAATTTTTGCGATTTGGGCTCTACCTTCGTGCCAATATTTGTCTGTTTAATTTTCAGCGGTGTGGTTATATTAGGATTCTTGATCGGTGGTCCCTCAACCTCGCGGTGACCCTCATTTGTAGGGATATTAAGATTTTTGGGGTCCTCATCTTCTTTTTCAACAATCACATTATAGCATTCTAGTGCATGGCTCAGCTAAGTAGTCCAATTAGGTTGAATCAGATCCAAAGGATCCTGCGATATCCTAAAAATCGCTGTTTTAACTTCTTGTAGCACTTCATCAATACAGTCAAACTCCTCTTTGAAGATGAACGTCATTATGAACCCTTCGCGCAAAATATACCATTCTTCAGTCCCATGGCGGAGCTTTGTTTCCAAGTACCATTTCATTGGGATGACATCCAAGGTGTGACAGAACAAGTGAACCCATTCAGGTTGGGGCTCCGCTCCATAGGCCTTAGCCCATTTTTCCAGGTGTTCATGTGGATCATCGTTCATGTCATACTTGTTCTTCACTCATACCTTTAGCTTCCCAAAGCATTTTCTCATCATCCTCCCATACTTGCGCCAATCATCTAAACTACCCTTGTGCATACCCCACCATCTCGCAGGCGTAGCACACAGTGCCTAGTCCAAACCCTGGAAGTTCTACTTCTCTGGTACTTCCTTCTCAAATGCATCCAAAAACACATCCACATCATTCAAGCCATCATAAGTGGGACCAGGTCATCATGTTACAACTCAGCATAGTTACTTCATGTAGCTGATTCTGCCAATGCTCTAATTCTTTGTTTGAGACAGCGATGCAAGAACTCTCTCGATCCCATGTAATTCATCCATATACTGTCAGATTCACCCAATGTTGGTCTCGCCCTGCTATCTTATATGTCGTTCAAATCATCATCACTTTCATAATCACGGACTGGTTCAATATAACGTGATCCTTCTGCAGGATCTAGGGGTACTATTACGCGAAGCGATTTCTTTTCAAATATCATCTTTCACTTCTTTAAGTTGATTACCCCGTTCATGTCAGTAGCCAAATCAATGCCAAGGAGCGCAGGGTAGGGGTTGTTGTCATCCACAATTTCTATTACCTCAAAATCAGCCAATGCACTTGCACCTTCAATATCTATAGTTACTCCCTGCAATCATCTCATTGGGATGATCTTCTACTGATTTTCCATCCGTAACTAAATCGGAGACAACTGCAGTGTGGGTCTCCCCATTCGCTCCCAATTTTTTTTTGGCAAAATGTTCATGTCTCACCCCAAATCTAGAATAACTTGATCCATTTCATATTCTCCTATCTGTGCATTGAGTCTCATCTCACGTCTTGACCTTGTCTGATGCTTACCAATATTTTGTACCATGCGTGGTTCACCTAGAGTGTTCCTGACACATCTATTTATAAGTCCGTGTAACCCCTTAACAACCTTACTATCACGCATCAGCTTCATGTAGGTCTCTAGAAAGGTTGTAAGCATAGAAGGGTCCATTTCATGAACATGTTTATCTAGGATCCCTGAGGTAAAGGCCTCAAGAAAGCTCTTCTTTGCTTCCATGAACATTTCATATGGGCACTCCAAATCCAATTCAGCCTCCTTCTCTAGAGCTTTGTGAACCCACATGTTGTCTTTAGGTTGTTTCCCCTTATCGTCGCCGGTTGCAATTCCACTTCGAAGCATTATATTCACATTTGGATCTTCTTCGCGAGGCTCAACCCTCATCATCTGCAGGTTCTAAGTCAGCTGTGGAGATAGCACCCCTTTGTTGCATATCCTTGCTATCAGTGTAGGATAGTCGCCAATCTCATGATCAAATTGAGTACAATATTCACATGACGGACGCGTTGGGTTAGTGCATTCTCGATCATAGTGTCCTAGTCCTCCATAATTGTAACATATTAGCTGTCCCCGACCTTTGCCAGGTCCTCCTCAACCTCGGCCTCATCCATGCCCCTAAAAGCATGTCCATGCCATCCCAACACCCTGGTCAGGAGGCCACGTTTCTACCTTAACTCTATAGGCAGGTGTTCTATCCATCGTTAATTCATAACTTTGACAATTGCACTCCTCATTCCCTACCGACTTACAGACGTTACAGAATAGTTGTTGTGGTGTTTATAGAAACCTCTGTAGCAAATGAAAATTATCAGTCGTATGTTTCCTTGCTACCTAACATATAGCACACCACAATGCAGGTCCTACGCTCAAACCTACTTGGGCTTTTGGCCTTAGAGGCATTGGTCCTCCTCCTGCAATATAGTTTGCAAATACTGGGCAGTGGTCTTTGTCATGCCCCTGACATTTACATTTCAAGCACCATATCTCTTCACCACCTCTGGCCAAACTATTCTGTCCTACTTTAGGCTTTGCATTTCGAGGAAAAATTTTTGCAATTGCGCATGGATCTGCTAAACCCCCAGACTCAGATCTTGCATTGGTGTTTCGAGCAGTCTTATTGAAATATCCAAGGCCTCTCCCTGAGTCGTAATCTTCTGTTGACATTGCAACCCTTAGGTGAGGCAGGAGCAAAGCCACGAACCATTCGTTGTGCTTTTCATCCGTTAAATTCATGTTAGCTTCACAGATTTTACACTTTAACCTCTGATCCAACTCCCAAGGTGTCTCACCTGGTTTCATCGCGATTTCCTTGAACCCCACAATTGATTGCACCTCGGATTTAGACATATTGAACTCTTTATTCAACGCGATCTGGATCTCTGCCAACACAGTGTTTGGGTTATCATTAGAGTACTTGATGTACCAAGTTAGCTTGCGACCCTCCAAAGAACTAACCAACTTTGCCTTCTTCATGTGATCGTCTGTGACGCCCTGAGCTTCCCATATAGCTTTTACGATGAACCAAAACTGGTCCAGGTCCTCATTTCCCAAGCCCTTAAAAAATGGCAGCTTCATTGAATTCACCATGTTGAACTGTCGTGGAGGTGGCAGTTGTGGGAACCCTTGTTTTATCAACTGAACAACACTTCGCAGAGAAGCCTGCACTACTCCCTCATCATCACTCAAAGGAGGTGAAATCAGTGGGCTATATTCAAGACCCTTCCTTCCTTCATTCCTGTAATTCTTTCCACTTCATGTAGCTCTAAACATCAAGGTAGCTGCATAACTCACTTTTTGCACAATAACATCTTAATCCAAGTATTTAAAGACTTCAAGTGCTTACCTCACGGAATTTTGAAAAAGCATTGCTTCGCCTCGTTGTAACTGACTGACGTATGGATCATGAATTCAGTCACAAACCCTTCTATGATACGATTGATCCAATGATCAACAACACGGGAAATCTTATCCTCAGAGGCTTCTAGTCTCTGTACTAACTCCGGTGTCCAAACTATAGGACCGCCAATCCTCCACCTTCCTTGGCTATTCGCTAGCTTCATGATCCACTCGTATAACTCAACTGGAAAGGAACATAAAAAGATCTCATGGATTTATGTATACAAGTACCTGTCTAACCATTGTTCCTTCGTCAGTCATGGATTTCTCTTCTCCTGCGCCGCGAATTCGTGGATCTTCCTATCCAACCAGCCTTCAATCTCTTTCTTAGTTGGATTCCAATGATACAACATCACACATCTCTCATGCAAATTCTCAGTCCTGACAACGGAACCATTTTTTTGGCTTTGTGGGCCTTGACCCAAGTTGAGTGTTAGTCATCCAAACAAATCCCTACACTATTGGCCCTTTTGGAGACTTTACAACTTTGTTACAAAATTGTCCCAAAACATGGGCTTTTAGCCCCAAAATGGCTCTTGGGGGTACCCATTCCCAATAGTTAATATTGATAAAAATTGGAAATTGAAAAAATCCCTGAGATAAGAGTTGAGAGACCTTTTCGAAATAATTATAGAGATTTGGATTGATAGGAGTGGCAATGGTTACAAATCTTGTAGGTTGACATTATTGTGACAATAATTTTAAGATAATGATATGACAGTGACCATTATGTAACAATGTTTGCAACATTGATGTATTATGACTGAAGTAGTTATCACTATGATATATGTTGGACTTATTACATGAAAGTGCCCTTGATGACCTATTGACAATGACTATGTTACAACAACTACAGTAATGATCATGTGATTTATGGTAGTCATTACATACTTCTAATGAAAATAGTAATAATATATCGTATCGATTATATGTTATTGTCCTTGTAATTTTGGTACTTGATAGTGACCTGGTGAACAATGACATTGTTGTGTGATTGTCGCGACAATATGTGTGGTAGTTGTGACAATGTGTTACAATTGTGATGTAATTTTTGGTAGTAGTGAGTGGTAACAATAGTAGTGTGGCAGTATAAGAGACATAAGTAGAGGAAATTTTGATTGAGAAATATCATTTTGAATATTTTTATTTTATAATTTCCTATTGATATCAAGTATAAGTAGATCCAATATGAAAACTATGAAACATTATTTCTTCGCTGATCAGGTTGGCAGGGTGGTGCAAAGCAAGAGGGTTGAGTTTCCTTCAAGTTGGAGCTTGAGAACACTTTAGGGTGGCAGGGTGGTTCTAGGGCAATTTGGAGATGCATAGGGGATTGGAGAATTTTTCCAGATGCAACTAGTAAATAGGGTTTTGGAGCATCCTTCAGGTTAGAGCCTATAAACCAAGGCATCATAGCAGCCTCATATTTGTAGTTGGTAAACATGGTTTTGGAGCATCCTACAGGTTGGAGCATATAAATCAGGGGGTTGGAGCCTCCTTCAATTGGAGTTGAAAACATGATGTAATTCTTTTGAAGACAAATATTAAAAAGCTTCCAATGGTTTTTGTCCTGTAGTGGTTTCCACCTAAAATTATTTATGTCTAATATATCTATTGTTATGCATTTTTGAATGGTGTTGATGATTTTTTTTATTTATCTGATGCTAAGAACAATTAATGATATGTAAAATTAAAAATATACTATTTGATACGAAATACAAATTCACCCCCTCTTAGTATTTTCAACCAAGAAAGACCTTCCTTGATGTTATATGACCAAAAACAAAACATAAACATGCTTTAAGCCAAAGCACAAGTAACATTGAGATTTATATTAAAAAATATATGATTGTAATTCACTTATACAGTCACTTGCCTAATAAATCAATGTATATATATCCATTAAATTCGCCATCCTTTAATCACTCTTTTGCATTCTTCTTGGTGATTTTGTTGTACACTTTGATATCTTCAAGCTATTGTTGTTCCTCATTTTAGTTAACTTCATTCACCCAGGCTGATAAATTCCATGATTTCCTATATAATGACATACAACCTCTCATGACATTAATCATAAAATAATTGTAATAATTTAAAATACACATCATGTCTTGTCCTTTTAATGGGTGATTTTCCATTCACCCTCATGTCATTAATGAAGACAATTTATCAGGATTTCTCAACATTACTTCTTGCTGTCACAACCGTCAATATTTATTTTTATACAATCATTCTATGAGAAGAATGATTCTTGGCAAGACCCTGTCAGACACAATGGAATTTATATATATACATTAGCATGATCATGAACATACATTTCTATATGTAATTATAGTGAATGTCATGAGAACATCCTTTGAGACATTTTCATGGCTTCCATATATATGTCCATTATTCAATGGACTAAACCAGCCTAATTACCTATTCCAAGTTGCTTGAAATCCATTGAATAGCCTTATCAGGTTACTTAATCACGGATATTGCAATTCTTGCCACCCACATAGTCATATTTTAAAGGATAAATTTCTTATCCTACTACTATACTGGTTCTCTATATATAATCCTATCATATTGGGCAACATCATTATTCCTTGAACAAGAAAGATATTAACCACTAATAACAAGCCCTAATAAGGAAAGCATAATAACCAAGATCATAATATAAAAAAAATCAACCTCCATTGAGGCTCTTTGTGTTATTCCAATCAGGCCAACAGATTTTCACATCCCAATTACTGTGTAAATACTCAGTAAAAATCAAATATACTATTACATACATGCCACATAGGGATTTCCTACAAAAATTAAAGAAATGACAAGTATCCAGGATTACATTAATAAGATATCCAAACCTTGAATATGCCTAATGAAGACACCTACAATGTCAATGAACTTTTCAAAATAAATAAATCACACCAAAAACATCATTTCATTCATTATGAAATCCATAATCATTGCTATAAGTAGCATACAATCATATTCACATTCAACTACAACACTCAGAGCTAGAGCTCCACCCTAGCTACAAATATCCAAGAATTGGAACTACTACTCTATTAATTCTATAATAGGGTGCCAATTTATTCCCAAAGGGTTAGAGTTAAACCTTTGTCTACATTTCTTCTATGGTAGATCCCATCGTAGGTTCAATCATTCTTACCTATGAACACTGTCACACTTTTCTTCACTAAAAGTTGTGACAACCTTTCTAACTAGGTAAAAATAAAAAGTAAAGTCAAGAACTCTTGTTGGGGAATATTATCTCAACCACCTAGACTCAAGCTCCTACTTAACTAAGCCTCATCCCAATATTGATGGATCTAATCCCACTCATTATGGAACCTATTCCCCCATTTTTGTGGATCTCATCCCATGAAAAATGGATCTCGAACCTCCTCTTCACTCCTATAAATACAATGCAAATCAAAGGATCTGGGGTTTCCTTTTTGAGCACTTAACTTATGCCCTTATGTTGTCCAATTAAGATTGAAGGCTTGTTGTACAAAGGAGAATTGGATATATTTGAGTGGAGGCTTATGAGATCAAGGCATGGGTTTTAATCTCTCCCTATTATCCACTAATACAATATATATTGTTTTTGTCACATGATTTTCTTGTTGTTTTCATTGATTGTATCATAGATCCTTAATCTTCTGATTAGGATTTGTTTGAAATTATTCATCCACATTATGCTTTCATCCTCTATCATTGTAGGTTTTAGTCTCTGGAGATCAAAGTGGAGTAGGAAATAAAGAAGGAAAGTGATCTAAGTGAAGACCTATTTTGTTAAACAAGTAAGTCTTGTTCAAACTTTACTAGAGAAATATAATATGTGTTGTCTTGTTTGTTCTAGATTTTATCATTGAGTCTGGGCAGATCGCTCTTGTATGAAAAAGGGATTTATATGATAATACGATTGGTCCAATAAGACCCTCCAAAGCACTAGTTGGGCATTACTTGAATCTTAAAGTAAGTCTTTTTGCTGCCACAATGACTTTGTGCTCTCATATTTCTCAATGTTTTTTGTTTGCTTTGTTGCTTCATACATTCCAAGAGGACTTCGATTTTCTCTCCTATGGGCATAGGCTTCCGCCTATTTATGTAAACTATTATAAATTTCAACCTCATGCCTTTGAATATGGCTGGCTTTTGTTGAGCCCCATTGCTCTCATGTATGTAATTTTTGTTCCAAAAGTGTAATACAAAGGCTTTTTACTCACAAAGAAAGAAAGAAAAATAAATTTTTTATAATTTTAATAGAAAATTGTACAAAACAATAAAAAATATATAAACAATCTTCGTTCTTTCTATATTTTTAACAAAATTCATGACTAATTAAATTTAAGAAACTTATTTAAGGCATTGCCTACTGAGGCGAGAATTTCACCTGGATGATAATTTCTCGCTAGAATTTGGCCATTTCAAAAAAAAAATGGCCGTGGGAGTGTTTGAATAGTTTTTTTGTGGTGGTGATTGATTTAGCACCATCAAAAACCTTCAGGGCACGCAAAATCCTAAAACTTGACAACTATAACCCAAATTTCCAAAAACATTGGTCGGATTTTGACAAAATCATGTTAGAATTTCCATATTATCCAAGTAAAAATATCACCTTGTTAGAGTATGCCCTTATTTAATACTTTGATCATGCCAAATTACATTGCCAATTAATTCAAAATTTCTATTATTTGTGTCTTAAATCGATGAAAAATTTAATTATTGTAGTCATGATTCCTTGCTTCCTTTTTCTAGACCTCATTTGTTGTACATATCCATTTTCTAGTATGATATCATGGGGTGCCCTTTATTTTTTCCTTCTTGTCAATTTGAGGTCTTTGTTGGAGGAAACATAACACCACTGACACTAATGACCAATATCGCTTTATAGATTTGGGTTTTAAAGAACCAAAGTTTAACTAATGTCCCTCTGTGTATGTGGGTTTTAAGGATCTAAAGTTTAACTAATCAATCATAGATTTTGAAAGCTATTGATTTTTATATAAGTCTCTTTCATCTTTGTATCTTAATTACAACCACTATTTTATCTTACCACATATTTTAACTTGTAATTTAAATATTACAGAGGTTAAATCTCTTTATAAAACTCAAGGTCATGTTTCTAACCCCAAATTAAAGACCTTCACAACCCCATTGTCCTCTAATAACAAGTTCTTTGGCTTCAAGTTCGAACAAGTACTACATAGTAGCTTGTCCCTATTTCTTAGTAAAGGAATAATGAAACTATTTGATCACTGTGCTATATATTAAAATAATTATTTACTACATTTTAGAAATATAGTTGTAAAATGTACAACACTAGGCATCCCAATGAAGATTTCTTGCACTTTATACTAACATATATTTGTGAATGATGTCATAATATTGATTGCACAATTCCTAAAGCTATGCACATTTTGCCTTAGGTTTAATATAGTTAAATTAGTCCATAACAATGAAGAAATAAACTTTTCATCATTCAGTCGGAGTAGGTATATTCCAGACTTCATGAAAACAAAATAATAAAATCACTTCAACTAGCCATCAACTTAGAATTTTTTGTTGAGAATCAATGCTATTCCCTGCAAATAATTTAGTCATATTCTTTATTCTTTTCAAAAATAAGTATGGCCTGCTTCACAATTAGAATTATGTTTGATAATACAAAAGTGTTTGTAATTACCCATAATTTAAATATACAACTAATTAGGTCAATTATGTGGTTTATAATCAACACACAAATATTCAACTAATTAGCATAGAATTTTGAAAAACGCGAGTAGAGACAACTTACCTGCATCGACAATATTGCTTGTGATTTCAAAGTTGAATGCAATTTGAATCTTGCTAACTGCAAAAAAATTTTGGGGATGACTCTCCACCCAACCGTACGATCAACTACACATAATATTTCTACAGTTGGCCACCCTTGAGCCCTTAATCAATGTACTACTGTCAAGGAATGCTTTGTCCCACAACAATTTTCTCCCAAGAGAATGAATGAAGGGATGATGAATCTCATCTTCCTCATTGTCCATTAAATAGACCAAAAAGTGGAAAGGGGTCCACACGCACACATTCCTTTTGTCAACATACAAGTTTTATTTCTTTATTTTAAGTTTTACTTAATTTAATATTTCTCTTAGTTTAACTCTTTCTTATTTTATTCTTTTTTTAGTTTTTGTTAACTTTAGTTATTTTTAGTATTTTTATAGTTTAATTTTATCTATTATTTAAAACTTCGGTTTATTATTATTATTTTATTTATTTACTATTTATTTACCATTATTATATTTTCTTTTATTTTTTTATTTATTATTATATTTTAATATAATATATTATTATTATATTATTTTTTATTATTATTATGAGACATACTCCCCCTCTTTAAGGAACTTCGTCCTGAAGTTAAGTTGAATCATTTAACATTTTATTTTATTTAGTTATTTATTACTTCATTTTTCCCAACACCCTCTGCTGAACTAATATAACTAGCATACATCGAAAGTTACCACAACAACCGAGAAATATCAAGGAAACGTTGTCATTTTTCCCACTTTTGGAACCAGGAATAATCATCATTGGTTTGTACCATAGCCCAAGGCTGGCCCCAAGGCTCACACCCAACTTAGAGCTCATCTACCCCAAGATAGACACTCAGCTCAATACTCCATGCAGTAATACTCCAAGCATCTAGAAAGGTTGACCCACTCCCTCCACACTCACTAAGGTGCACATTCTGAGGCATCGAAGTCCTTACACCCCCACTAGACTTCAACATCCCAATCGATTATCAAGAACTTGGTCTACAATATCAAGCACTTGGCCTCCTAAATATGGTCCCATAGCCCCTCAAGAGCTATTCAACAAGAGCTATACAATACAAAGGAACCATTGGCATATGTACTATTGATTGAGTTTTTCCCCAACCCATATGGTGTTACATATTCTCCCTCACAAGTATGGGCTCCCACGAGATCACCAAATAAGCCAGCATTTTTGGCCCATTTGTGCAGTTCCTGTTATTCACCACACCTCAACATGCAACCAATGCATTAGTTATAATCATAGTATCAAAGAAAATAATCCATATTCCCACTCTTGCATGTCATCCTAATAACATAACATCATTCTAAATAGTAAAGAACTGCATGCTCTTGCATGTCGCAAAATCTACATGTGATCACCACATGCTTCACATCATAAAATACCCTCATAAGTTATAACATCAACATATTTGCATCAAATATAGATCATGAAATCATATAATAAATGAACCACATATCATAACATCATGATCTCTATGCATATCATATCCATTATGAGCATTCAACATCATTATCATAAAAATAACTAAATAAGCACCACATATACATCATTAACCTCTCATCAGAACTATATCCATTTACCACATACCATCACATCATGAAACCTCATTAATATGAGAATTGTCTCAATACTTATCAGATATAGAACAACAATATGCTTTAAACATTCTTATCATGAATCAATTTCATTTGCTTATATAAACAATGAATACTAACTATGAATTAAGATTATTCAACATCCCTCTAGGATCTATGTTATCTCATCAATTCCATTAGTTTTGTGTTTTCATAAAGATACCAATTACTTTTCAATAATCATTTCCACTTCAGTCAAACAGGAAGTTGACGATTTACATCGTAGGTATACTGATCTAAGTACACCATTAAATTTCAAATGAGCTCCATTATCTTAAGACTTAATATCTTGTCATGTAACCTTCCTTCCCCAAAGAAATTTTAGTGGAATTCATTGTTAAGATATTACCGGTTGTACAATCATTCTCTAAATTATCAATATCAATTAAAATTCCATGATCATTATACACATTTCTCTTATCCAAATGGAACAAATACACTAGGTCATCATTATTTAAGTCTTATGTCATGTTTAATCCACCTTCATGAGGGCTTGATGTCCCTTGGTGATTTATCCATCACACATGTAATTGTCATTGTACATCCTCAAAATATCTACTTATCTCATTGAGTTCCCATCTTGATACCTTTTGACCTCGATGCATACTCAATGTTTTCTCATTAGTCTACATAGTGTAGTTCTTTTTTCGAAAAGTTAAACAATCGTTATCCTTGAAACATTTTCCTAGTTTATCACTTGTCATTTCTCACCAATTACAAGTATCCACAAATTCCAACCTTAACACTTTTAAATTTTGGAAGTCATCATTATGAACCTTACCAATCATGTTGTTCAATCCACTCATCAATATCCTCAAGAGAACTTTCCACTTGGGATAGACCCAATAATTTAGCCTTAGACATTAATACATTTTTACAGTACCCTTCACACTTTAATGTTATGCACCTTAAGAACTGTATGAACTTGAATTAGCTACTCCAATCTTAAAATTTCATATTGTTGTTATTTTCATTAGCACCATGGTCACTATAACTAATGTTGGATTTACCATGAAAACAATACCTTAATTCTAAGGCATTTTCCTAGTTTCTACTCGCAAAATCTTCCCATTTTCTATTTTTAGCTTCTTTATTCTCGTCTCACAGACATTCATGGATTATGTAATTCTAGGTTACCATAATTTCTACGACTCTAATGAATGTCATAATTTTCATGACCAATAAACTTCATCGACTGTTATCAATTCCTATTAGAAAATATTCCATCATATTCTAGGACAATCTATTACTTCTTGTTGATTTCTTATGCTTGTTTGTGAAACATCTACCCATTCCCTTAAGTATCTATCAAGTACTATTCTCTATTTATCTCATTATTTCAATTTGGTCATGGTCACCATGACTACCTTTCATTATCATATGTAACAACCCACAATTTAAATATACAACTAATTAGGTCAATTATGTGGTTTATAATCAACACAAAACTATTCAACTAATTAGCATAGAATTTTGAAAAACATGAGTAGAGATGACTTCCTTGTATCAACGATATGCCTTACTTGTGATTTTAGAGTTGAACACTTTGAATCTCACTAACTGCAACAAAGTTTTGGAGATTACTTTCCACCCAACCGTAGGCTCAGCTACCCATAATATTTCTATAGGTGGCCACCACTAAGCCCTCAATCAACATATTATTGCGAGAGAATGCTTATTCACACAACACTTTTCTCCCAAGATAATAGGTGAAGGGATGATAAATCTCACCTTCCTCATCATCCATTAAATAAACCAAAAAGTGGAAAGGGGTTTGCATGCACACATTCCATGTGCCAACATGCAAGTTTTATTTCTTTATTTTAAGTTTTACTTAATTTAATATTTATCTTAGTTAAACTCTTTCTTATTTTATTATTTTTTACTTTTTGTTAACTTTACTCATTTTTACTATTTTTAAATTTTACTTTTATATATATTTATTTAGAACTCCAATTTATTATTTACTATTTATTTATTTCTTATTATTATATTCTCTTCATTATTTATTATTTATTTGTTATTATTAATATTTTTTTAATTTATTATTTTATTTACTATTATATGTTTTCTATATTTCCTTATCTATTTACATCATTATTATTTTATTTATTTACTTATATTTTAATATTATATTATGGATTGTCTAACGAGGCAGAGGAATTTCCCAGACGGTCAAAAAGTGGCCCCAATACAGGCAAAAAAAATTTTCAAAAAAAATCTGGGTAGAAGAGTTTTTGAATCGTGTTTTTGATGGTGGAATGGATTCAACACCATCAAAAATGTCTAGTACACCTAAAATTTTGAAGTTTAATAACTATAACTTGGATTTACAAAAATCCTTGTCAGATTTTCTCTAAATATGATCAGGATTTCCATAACTTTCCAGGCAACTCCTCTGCCTCATTAGACTACGTGTTATATTATATTATTTATTATTATTATTATACGACATTTTAAAATTAAATTACAACAACAATAATTAAGAGAGTAGCATCCACCCCAACAATATCATTAGCATTCATTATTTGTATCCAAAAACTTAATAGTAATGAAAAATTAATTATGATTAAAGGAAACAATAAAAAAAAGGGAAGCTGCATCGCAGCAAGTCCCTGCCTTGACGTGGAAGGCTTTACAATGCCTTAACCTGGAAGGATTTACAAGTTACTTTTGAGGCAGCTAGAGTTTCCTGTAGAGGAATAGTGCAGTGGGCAGTTCTTCTGGATGCTTGCCAAGAATGCAACAAGTGGTATTTACTTTTTGTGTGTTGTGTGCTCACTGTTGCTGTGTTATCACTGTTCAACATTTATTTTGCAATGCCTGTGTACTGATAACTGTGCATTACTGTTGCGTATTGTGTGCCCGCCACTGTGGTGTTATCACTGTTGCACATTTATTCTTCAATGTCTGTATAGTGATATCTATGCAGACTGAAAGGGATTGATCGCTGAGATTTGTGGACAGGGTTTCTGAAGAAGGCCCACCATGCCACAAGAATTGTAAAAGAGAAGCCAATTTCTCGTACCATGTTACTCGAAATAAATCACAAGGATTGCCACCAGCAAGAGCCACTGCTCAGTCAATGAAAATGGTATATTAACAAACTGCTATGGTTGGAAATTTGTGATGTGTTTGGCTTCTCTGCAGCGTTAGTACGCCTGTATTCTTGAGGAAAATTGAACTACCTCATGCACCCATCATCATAATGGCTACCATAGAGTGGTCAAATTTAGAGTTTTCATGATAGCTACCTTAGAGAGGTCAAGTTTGGAGATTTAATTGAACTACTTCATGCACCCATCATCATAATGGCTACCATAGAGTGGTCAAATTTGAATTTTTCATGATAGCTACCTTAGAGAGGTCAAGTTTGAGGATTTAATTAAACTACTTATGCACCCATCGTCATAATGGCTACCATAGAGTGGTCAAATTTAAAGTTTTCATGATAGCTACCTTAGAGAGGTCAAGTTTGAAGATTGCCCAATGGTCGTTAAATTATTTTTCCAGTTAGGTAAGTTTGACGTTTATCTCGCCAGCAGGGATATAGTTTAAATATTCATGTTTCATAATAATTTTTTTATTAAGAGAAGGCCAGCAGGGTTTTTGACCCCACCACGAGAGACAAATCAAGCGCCATAGAAACCTGTTTGAACATAACAAGGGAGGTGGTTGAACATAACGCATAATGCATGATCGAAACGTGACTGAAGCGCAGGACAACGGTGACAAGTACCATTCTATGCATGTTGGATAGCTGAGTGAAAAAAGAAGCTTGGATAGTACCTGTAGTAGCAGCGAGCATGAGCTGAGGGAATGTTGCTATTCACCACTGCTCTTAATACACAAGCATTCAATGCCCTTTCTTTCTCACACCGCCCTGATGATGAAAACCAATTGAGGAAGGCTCTGGATTCTTTGCATTTCCTTGACCAACCCGTACATTCTTCCATGTACGTTTATATGTTGCGGGAGTGCATTGATAATAGGGCATTACTGGTCGTCAGACTAATCCATGCCCACATCCATCAGAGCGGATTAACGCCTCACAGGTATTTAAACAACACACTTGTTAACATGTATGTTAGTTGCAGTCCTTAAATCACACTTGGTCTAATAATAGACTCACTTTAATCATCAAAAATTTGGTGTCAGCCCCATAAAATCTGCAATCCTTAATCTTGGTAAATGTTTTTAACAGTGACAGAAAATGGCAAGAACCAGAGATAGGACTGAAGATTTCAGGGAAGCTGTTCGCATCATTGCATCAAAGCAGGGATTCGATAAGGTTACTGATCCCTCCTTTATAATAGTACCTTGCATTTGTACTATTTTCTTGATTTATATCTTATGATTATTGGATTCCATGAGGTACCAAAGCACTGATATTTTTGGATTCTGCTCATTCTGGTTTTGCTCAACAGTGACCCTTTGCATTTATCCTCGTATGTTTATTTTCAAAAGAAAAAATGAAACAATTCCATTGACAATATTGTATCAAGGATTAAGAAATAGTACCAACCCCAGCCAGAATGCTATTAGTTTTTGATGGATTTTGAAAATCAAAGTAGTTGCTTAATCAGTCACATTTTGCTTTGTAGTTCCATTTTCAAATACCTTGCCAACCACTAATGGAGTTGTATGTTGGAGTTCAAAAAGACAAATTCGCACATGAAGCTCTGCTTTGAGTTTATTTCCTATTGTTCCAGGGCTCAGGTTGAGAAATTGAAAATGCATATCAAATCTTAAAAGAGGATATCCTATATATGTTCGTGTTGCTCAATTATAGCTATGCTAAATGATGTGAAGAAATATTAATATTGTTAAATGGTGAGAAGACAGGAGGATGTGCCTGCAGCTCCAGGTATATCTATAGCTCTACACACTACACTTTGAATTTATGTTTCCCGTCACTGAACGCATTGCAATACTGTAATTTCTTGATTTAATGGTCGCAGGTCAGTCATCGGCAGGCATCGCTCCGATTTTGTAGTCGAAAGAAGCTGCTTACGATTTGCAGAAATCAGATGATTACATGACGCATCAAGTCCAAGATATTGGTACTACTGGTACAGCGACACCAGATTTAACTCTTCAAACTAAATTTGATGCAATTCCTAATTACGGCAGGCGAAAAGAAGCGCAAGAAAATGTATTAGATGAGCAGGATGAAACGGAGAGAATTGAGGACAACTTTACCTTTGCTAAATCTCCTCCACTTCCTGCCGGAGTGATGAAGCCAGCTATAATTGAAGAACCCGCTATGGAGAAATTGATTCAACGAGCTGGTGAAGTTTGCAGGTTCAATTCCAGGAAAGCGGATATGGCCGCTGACATCGAATACGGGGATTCCACTGTAAAGGATCAGATTTCGACTGCCACCCATGGAGATACGGAGGAATCCGGCTCGAATGAGTTCAAATATGCAGAGAATAAGCTTGAGGGCACAGACCTTAATAGACATTAGAATGTTTCAGATGAACCACAGGATTTCAGAGCCAGAGATGCCCGCAACCTTGGAGGCTACCACTTCTGTAGTTGGAACGACCATAGGATTTGGCACGTGTTACATGCCCACAAAAGGCATAGGTGTGCTGGCAGGCGTACATGTAACGATGGTACATGTGGTGGCAGGAGTACATGCGGTAGCAGGAGTACACCACAGGAGTGCATGCGGTAGCAGGAGTATTGTAACAGTGGTACATATGCCTTAACATAAAATGTTTAAGACTTAATGCTAACATTAATTCATAGCATTTGAAATGGTGGTTTAATACCTATTTTACCCTAAGCTTTGGCCTCATATGCCTCGATATGAGGCCAAATAAGATGACGGAAATTGACACTAAAATTTCATTGGCCCATAAAAACTCGACTCAAGAAAACATTAAGCTATAAGTCATATAACTCATACAAAATCAGACAAACTAATGCTAAATCGAGACATTTTGACTACTATAGTCCCTGGTCATTGCCAGATGGCAGGGACTAATAAGGTCCCATTTACATCTACCGGAAGAGAATGTAAATATTCTATGACACCTTGATATTACTCAAACCTAAAAGATGAAACAAAAGGACAAGAATATAATAAATACAAAGAGTATAGATAAGGTAATACTAGCATTCCTCTACTAGCAATAATAGGAATTCTAAGACTAAAGGTCTATATATTTTTCCTTTGAATCAATTATAGTTAAGATAAAAATTTTCCAAACAAAAAAATATTATAAATAAAAATAAAAACCATTAAAGTGGTTCAATTATATTACACAATTTAATATTAAAAAATATTCTAAATAAGTTGAAAAACTTCTATATTTCTATAGTTTACACTATACAGATAAGTACAATAATTTGAAAAGGAATAGAATGATAATACCCAGTGAATTAAAGTCATCTTCCAAATTTTTTTGTGTCGTTGGCTTCTTTTTACTTTTTAAGTTTTTTTTTTTTTTTCCATGGGCATACACCCTCCCTGTTTCTTACTCATGTCATGGAAAAACATCAACCAAACTAACAAATATTAGACCAAACTTCCTCGGAAAGACAAGATTGTCGGTGAATAAACTTTAAATATGCTCCGAGGGAAAATATTTTCAATAAAGAATGACTTGTAAAATACAAATGGTATATTATGTAAAATTTTGTGAATGTTAAATATATAAATAATAATATAATTTTTTTTGAAGATGTCTATAAAACCAATTTCCACGAAGCACCACTATTTTGACATGTCAAACATTCAAAATTTGGATGCAATATGCATTGAATTGAAGAGAGAACAAAATTTTGTTAGAGTTTCATGGAAGGAAAAGACATGAGAATTTGATCTAACTTATGTTAGTCAGTTTAGATGCCTAAAGAGGATAAGATTGTTAATCAAAATGTGGAAATAAAGAAATATTAAATTCTTAATCAAAGGAAGCATTAAGGCTAAATACATAATATATTACCATAATTTTTGAAGAAATACAGACATATGCTTTTTCATTGGCTTTTATATAAAAATTTATCATATTTAAGTACCCGTGAGTGGAGAATCCAAATATAACCATCTCAAATATAAAATAGAAATTCTTCAAACATGGAGTTAAATCATTTCTTGGATTCAAAGAAAAAATGAGCAGATAAAATAATTTTTAAGGTCATCCACCTCTCATAAAAATCAATAAGGAAACAAGCCCATGTATTTGCTTTTGAGTGATTAGAAAAACATTTTAGTTCAATAATATTACCTTGATGTATTACAGTAATATTTAATTTCAATATAACAATAGTTACATCAAATGAAATTCCTTTTGTATATATTTAAATTGTATTCTTGTAACTAAACTGTGGAAATGTAAACATAATGCACTAGACGAGATGGGACACAAATTCAAAGGTTTGTAAAGGAAGAGTTGCTTGTAACCTTGGCTTACATTTAAGATACCATCTAAATCCATGTTGGGAAGGATGTCTTGTTGTGTAGGATGCTAATGGAGGAAATGGGCTCTTGAGTAGAGGACGAGTCCACAATGTGCCTCATAGGTTATGTTGATAGAGTCAACATGTAGGATGATTCAGGATGGAAAAATAGGGCATAGGAGAATAGAGAAATGGAGGATGCATAAGAGAGAGGAGAGAAAGAACATGGGGGGAGTGGGAGATAAGGAAAAAGAGGAAAGATCTTAGCAAGATGAAGGCAAACTGGACTTCTATAGATTAGGGATGCTCGTGTGATAGACACACTAAGAAACTTGTGGGACCTTACTGGTTGAGAATCACCAAGGCCATGGCTATGTTCTTGGGGCTAAAACATTCTAGCGACTGTGATGGTTGAGAATTTACTAATAAGTTGAGGTAGCCAAAATATAGTGGGTTGATAACACCTAGTGTAGAATTGGGGCTAAGAACACCTATGTGGCGACCATTGAGAATTTACTAAATAAGTGTTCTCTTACTCCTATATAAGTAATACGGTTGATAAACATCCATTTTATTATATACCTCCCTCCCTCCAGGACTGAACTAAGACTCTCTATGCGCTACTTGAAACCCTATGCCATTT
The DNA here is from genome assembly GCA_000404065.3 of Pinus taeda. Lineage (NCBI taxonomy): Eukaryota > Viridiplantae > Streptophyta > Pinopsida > Pinales > Pinaceae > Pinus > Pinus taeda. The sequence goes on from APFE030525958.1 coordinate 45,097, forward strand.
GGTTGCTAGATTAAAATACACTATGGTGTGATAGTTGGGAATTGATGTTGAGAACACCTAAGAAATAGTCTTATCTCATTGTATGTGAGTGAATGGTTGAGGAAACCTAAGAACCTTAGACTCTAAATCTGGCTTGGGGGTGATTGACTGCAAGAAAGAATAGTAGTGTAGTCAACCTACTATTGGGTGGAGAGTTGAAGTCCCCTCCTTAGTTGCAAGTCAATAAAGCTAATGAGATAAGTTCTTATTTATGTATTTTATGCATCTAGATATTAAATGTTATTGTGATATAACATTGGCTATATATGTATATGTTTATATGTTAGAACTATTGTTAGGGAATGTGTATTCCCTTGTATGTATTCAAAACAGTATGTATTGCATGATTCCACTTATGGTTTGAGGGACCAAAGCTCCCTGTGTATGTTGCCATAAGCTTGAGTTGAAGGGATCTCAAGTAGCGTGTATTGCATGTTGAATATTTAACTAATGCCTATGATATTTGAAAATTCCACGATTGTAAAAAATAGTTGCCATGGAATTAGTAGTGAAAATTATTGGGAAGACAACAAAAGGGCTTAGAGATATTTTCTAAGTTAAAAGGTTTGCAAGCTTGCAATATCTATTTTAGGCTGAATTGAGAAAGTTCAGGGGTTAGAGACATCCAAGAGAATTGGAGGATTGTTCGTATTTTTGGGCTGAACCCAAATGGAGCAAGGAGTGTGAGTTTGGGGCCTGAAAGCCCAACCTATTGTGGTGGAAAACTAGGCCAATTCAAGGTTATAGGGGGTCTAGTGCTAGTTATGTGTTGTTCCATGATGAAAGGATTGAAAGCCAAATCACTTAATAATGTATATTTCTCACAAGGCACACAACGAGGTCAATTTGGTGGAGCCAAGTGAGATGTTGGTTTGGCATGTGTCACTTAAGCATATAAATAACATGTGGGTAGAAGGTGATGACATGGAAAACCCAGGGTAAGTGGAAGGTTTCTATGTGGGCTCCATGTGGTAGTACCTTGATGACGTAGTGAGGGTTAGTTGGAAAAATCTTTCAAATGGCCATAATTGTTTATGCGAGAGTCAACTGGAGGAAAAAATTATATTGTTGGAAATATCTTAATGAGCCAGATGTAGCTATGGTATCAATTCTTAATTTAAACAATGTAAACTTTGAAATGAGAACTATAAACTCAAAACAAGAACTCTGGCCAAAAAATGACGTAAAAACATAAAAAACAGTGCTAAAAACAAAAAGTGTTGATGTTGGAATAACACCTTTTTTTTCTAGGGTAAATTTTCAACATGTTTCAAAAATGGCGGTGAAAACCAATTTTTTGTGCAAAAATTTTCCAAAAAAATCCCTCAAAACAAAAAGTGTTGATATTTGAAGAACACTTTGCAAAAAACACCCTCAAAACGAAAAGTGTTGATGTTTGAATAGCACTTTTTTTCAATTGTAAATTTTGTAAAAAAAACACCCTTAAAATGAAAAGTGTTGATACTAGAATAACACCTTTTTTCTAGGGCAAATTTTCAACATTTTGAAATAATGGTGTAAAAGATTTTATCATGACTCCGAAAAACATAAAAAGTTTCAAAAGAATAATGAAAACATATATATATAATATATATATATATACAAATGCAAAAACACAAAAACAAAAATAAGTTAAAAAATAAACAAAACATAAATTAAAATATGTATTATTAAAAAAAAAAAAATCAATCATAAAACTATTAAAAAACAAAATTAACCTATATAAAATATAAGAATTAAAAACTAAAAAAAAAAATTATAAACAAACTAGATTAACAAAAAACAATTAAAAACTACTAAACTGAAGATTAAAAACATATAAAAAAACCTAAAAAATCAAAAAAACATACTCAAACTAAAAAAAACAATTGAAAAGTAAAAAAATATATATGTATTTTCAAATTATATATATATATATAATTATATATATATATATATATATTATATATATATATATATATATATAACAAAAAAATATATGTTTTTATATTAAAAAAGATAAAAACATTTAAAAAATTTATTAAAAAAAAAACAATTTGAAAACCATTTTAAAAACAAATATTTTTTATTTAAAATAAAATAAAAAATTTTACTAACCATTTTTAATTAAATAAACTTAAAAAAAAAAAAAAAATTAAACAATTTCTTTTTATTTAAAAAAAAGGACTCTCTCGATTGCCCTTGGTGGCACGACCGTGGGAAGAGGGGCTCCATGCAGCCTTCTCCGCCCAGGGTCGTGCCACCATGGGCGGCGAGGTAGTGAGCGGAGGATTCCAGGAATCGCCCCACAGCCACCCGGTTGCCCGTGGTGGCGCGGCCCTAGGTGGAGGAGGCTACATGCAACCCCTCTGCCCACGGCGGCACCACCACGGGTGTCATGCCCCTACCCTGGCAGTACTCTTCCAACCGCACGATGGGGGGTGCAACACCACCATGCACTTTCTTTTTAACAATACTTGTAAGCGTGGACTACACCTGCTTTTTATACTTAGTTTATTTTTCAACTTTCCTAAGTATAACATTCACATACATAGCGGAAACATTCAATTAATAATCTTCATCGTTATTACCATTTATACATATGCATAACAGATATTTTAATGGGAGGGTCGACTCCCTGAAATATGAGTCTGCCAAATAATAACAATATTTCACAAAATATACAGTTTTACAGTCTTCACAGGAAACCCCAAGCTTCCTTGGTATAATTTATGTCACGACTGTGCAACCCAACCTGCACAGTTTAGAGTGCCTACCAGTTCTACCGTCTGTCGTAACTTATTCACCGTCGCACTATTCAACACATCGTTCACCGTTTCACCAAACGCCTTCAGTCGCCCTCGGCTCGTTTAGTCGAATTTCCTTAACTTGTTCAAGCGGATTCCCTCGCACACCCTCGCCCGCTCATTCGTTTAGGCCAGCGCCCTCGCCCCTTCTGTCATTCAAATCGATCTCACTGGTTTAGTGGTTCAGGCCGGTGCCCTCGCATGCCCTCGCCCATTCAGTCATTCAGAGCGGCACCCTCACACGCCCTCACCTAAATGCCTTCACACGATTTCGCCCAAATGCCTTCGAATGACCTCACCCGTTCAGTCATTCAGGTCAACGGCCTTGCGTGATCTCACCCAAATGCCTTCAAACGACCTTGTCTGTTCAGTTGTTTAGAAAAACGCCCTCACACACCCTCTCCCATTCTGTCATTCAGGTCGACACCCTCGCATGGCCTCGCCTGAACACCTTCGCACAACCTACGGTTCTGTTTTCTGCGTTTGCTATAGCTCCTTTCTTTGGCCCAAGAGTCCACATGCGCTTTGCCAAATTTCAATTTTCCCAAGTAGCTCGCCCTCCTAACTCGCATGAACACTTGGAAACTTCGCTTGAATGATTTTTTGCACCATTCCAATGCTCTACTTATATGGCAGTGCACCTATCGGTTGGGGTGTCGATTCACCAAGCCGACCCACCGTTTCGTCCAACTCGCCCCTCCGTCGCGTCAGCCCATGGTGTGGGTGCCCATGTGCGGGACTATCCCCACATATAAACTCGCCAATACTCCTAACGCTTAGTCATTTTTAAAGATGACTTTCACTTCACTTGTTGGCTCATCTCCTCCATTCAGTTAGCTCGTCGCGCCATGCGGGCGCACCCCAACTCGCTGATTACCTCCTAGCTCATCACTCACCCATTTTGCGTCGTTCACTCATTTCCTCCGTCATTTAGTCCAACTCGTCGCACCATGCGGGCACGCCCAACATGCCGGTTTCCCTAGCTCGTCGCCTACTCACCCATCGTGTGCCCTTCACCAAACGATAAGCATTTCATGGGCCTTACAACGGGCATGTTATGGCGGCGAGGCGATTCCCGGAATCGTTCCACCACAGCCCAGCCGCTTGTGGTGGTGCGGCCATGGGAGGAGGGGATGCATGCAACCTCCTCCACCCAGGGCCACGCCACCACCGGTGACTAGGCGGTGGCGGGGCGATTCTCGAAATCACATTGCTGCCACCCAGCTGCCTGTGGTGGCACAGCCCTGGGCTGAGCAGTCTACACGGAAACCCTCCTCCCATGGCCGCGCCACCATGCGCGGCCGAGCGGCGGTAGGGCAATTCCGAGAATCGCCTCGTCGTCGTAAGATACCCATTGTCACGCCCCGACACTGACGGTACTCTTCCAACCACACAATGGGGGGTGCGACACCACCACCAACTTTCATTTTAACAATACTTGTAAGTGTTGATTACGCCTACTTTCTACACTTAGTTTATTTTTCAACTTTTCTAAGTATACATTCACATACATGGCAGAAACATTCAATTAATCATCTTGATCATTATTACCATTTACACATATTCATAGCGGATATTTTAATGGGAGGGACAACTCCCTAAAATATGAGTCTCCATGATAATAACAATATTTAACAAAATATACAATTTTACAGTCTTTGTAGGATTCCCCAAGTTTCCTTGGTACAATTTCTATCACAACCGTGCAACCTGGCCTGCACAGTTTAGTCCACCCGAACCACCATTTAGAGTGCCCACTGGTTCTACCATTCATCGCAACTTGTTCATCATTGCACTATTCAGCACATCGTTCACCGTTTCACCAAATGCCTTCATTCGCCCTCGGCTCGTTTAGTTGAACACCCTCAACTCGTTCAGGCAGACACCTGCGCATGCCCTCGCCCATTCACTCGTTTAGGTCAGCGCCCTAGCACGCCCTCTTCCATTCCGTCGTTTAGACCAACTTCGCCCATTGAGTGGTTCAAGTCAGAGCCCTCACACACCCTCACTCATTCAGTCATTCACACCAGTGCCTTCGCATGCCCTCGCACGACTTCGCCTGAACACCTTCAAACGACCTCGCCCATTCAGTCATTCAGGTCAATGCCCTCGCATGGCCTCGCCTGAATGCCTTCGAATGACCTTGCCCATTCAGCCGTTCAAACAAACACCCTCACATGCCCTCGCCCGTTTGATCTTTCAGGCCAACACCCTTGCCCGAATACCTTCGCATGACTTGTGGTTCTGTTTTCTGCGTTTGTTGTGGCTCCCTGCTTTGGCCCAAGAGTCTGCCTGCACTTCGCCAAATTTCAGTATTCCCAAGTAGTTCGCCCTCCTAACTTGCATGAACACTTGGAAACTTCCTTGAATGAATTTTTCCACCATTCCAACGCTCTACTTATATGGCAGTTGGCCCATCGATTAGGGCGTCAACTCACCAATCCGACCCACTATTTCATCCAACTTACCCTTCTGTTGCATCAGCCCATGGTGTGGGTGCCTATGTGCGGGACCGCCCCCACATATAAACTTGTCAATACCCCCGACACTTAGTCATTTTTCAAGACGACTTTCGCGTCGCATGTTGGTTGGTCTCCTCCGTTCAGTCAGCTCGTTGCACCGTGTGAGCGCCTCCCAACTCGTTGGTTACCTCCCATCTTGTCGCTCACCCGTCGTGCACCCTTCATTCGTTTCCTCCGTTGTTTAGCCCAACTCGTCGCACCATGTCGGCGCGGCCAACTCGTCGATTGCCCTAGCTCGTTGCCCACTCACCCATCGTGCACCTTTCGCCAAACACACCGTGACTCGTGGGCCTTACACCCGTGGTGGCACGACCATGGGTGGAGGGGTTGCATAAAACCTCCTCTGCTCAAGGCCTCGCCACCACGGGCAGCTGGGCGACGGCAGGTCGATTCCTAGAATCAATCCGCTGCTGCCCAGCCGCCCGTGGTGGTACGGCCGTGGGAAGAGGTGTTGCATGTAGCTTGCTCCACCTCAAGCCGTGCCACCATGGGCAGTCAGGCGACGGCGAGGCGATTCTGTGAAT